>ML742116.1:0-11587 GCA_009193465.1 Aspergillus avenaceus | reverse complement strand
AAAAAAAAAAAAAAAAAAAAAAAAAAAAAAAAAAAAAAAAAAAAAAAAAAAGAAAAAGAAAAAGAATTAAAAAATAAAGAATAAAGAATAAGGACCGATGTTCTTGAATCTGATTGAGTTACTTCTTAGATTATTCTTTCATTCTTCTATTCTTCTACAAAAATTCTTTCGCGAATGGGTTATTATCACTTAGTAATACAAATAACATTTGCCCCTCTGAAGTCCTGGACAAGTTGAACAATTAGAGGAGGGGAATGTTAAATGTTCCCTCTGACAAGCGACATAACGGCAATGCAACATGATGCCTAGCCTCCCCGTCTATCGACTTAGGGCCCTTCTATCAGCCCCAGTGGGATTCCATTCCAGTACCTACAGGGGCCCCTCTGCCTGAAACCTAGACCGCAGGGAGTCTGATCATTGACCAAGTGGCCTTGCAGGCGACCAGCGTGAGGCGAGTGGATGAGAATAGAGACCCGCTCGCCAGCGCAGTCTTTTTGGGCTTGGTTGACAGAGAAGCATCATTTCCTGTTGTCCCCGGGATTAAAGTTAGCTAACTCACTCACAGTTACTAGTCAGTGATACTCCACGCAGTTGTTCCTTATGCGCTGTTCCACGCATGCAGGATGGGTGTTGTCAGCAGACATGATGGTTCAAAGAATTTCAAGCTGACCATATAAAACAGAGGTCTCGCACCTCTTGAAGGTTTTCTTTTTCTAATTTGTCTTCCAATCCTAGTCCTCCAATCAATTATTACGATTTTTTTTATATTATCTTGATTTGATTTTATTCTATAAGTTCTTTTTTTAATTCTTGTAACAGTACCATTGTCTCCCTCCCTCCAGAATCATCTATATATACGCACACCATTTCGTCCTTTTGTCTGTGATGGGACTTTTTTTCATCTGAATCAGGAGACCAAACCTCTTTATTATTATTATTATAATTTTTTTTTTTTTTTTAGCTTTTGGCTTACGAATCGTGCCTGAGGCCAAAGCTTTTTTTTTGGGACGTTTCAAGAAATTGGTTCCAGGGGTTTTGAACTTTTGGATCATCCCCTTCATTTCAAGGTGAATTCCAAAGCAACAAGGAATAAGATTTTGAAGAAAAGGGAATACAAAAAACAATAATCAAAATCAAAATCAAAATCCAAAAAAAAAGAGGAAAAAGAACCGATACTTTCCCATAAAAAGGCACCTTTGAGCCCGTGCTCATTCTTATCATTACAACTATTATTCTATCTATACAACAATACCAGTGAAAGATTATTGACACATCACTACCGCTATTGCGCTGTTGTATGCGCTGGACATCCGCCTTATTGATTGATTTACGCTCCCCCCATTGGAGGCCCTTCTTCGCCTGGAATCCATTGTCCCGCTTGAATTCCCCTTAACAACCGGACCAGCCGACTGAAACTCTAGCGAGATCTGGTATTCCAGATCTGCTATTAGCCCGTCACAGTGCAACTATTGATTGACGATCTCCATCTCTCCCTTCCGCAAACAGGATCTGGGCCTTCTTCTTCCCCATCCCGTCCATACATCTGGATTCCTAATTTTAGCAAGCTTCTTATAAGTCCCTGTCATTTGGGACTGTCCCTTTTTCTTTTTATTTCTTTCACCATTTTTCTTTCTTTCTCTCTTTTTTCTTTTTCTATTTTTCTTTGATTCTTTTTTAGTCTTTTCTACCATTCTCCAAGCCTTGTGTTTCTTTACCAGTCCCCTATTGCTTTATTTTTACAATCAACTCCTATCAGATATCCGAGTTATTTCCAACCATCCACCCGTCTAACCCCGGGCTGTCTTCTCCCCATCCCTTATACGCAGTATCATACTATCACGCAACATCGCCGGGTGCGCACTCTTGAACACCATGCACAAACCGTCTTTGGCCCAGATTGTGCACAATGCAACTTTTCCACGGCCACGTACAAGTGATCCCGCAACTTTCTCAGCACATATTACCCGCAACTTGGTCCCAGAAGTCCGCATTGAAACTTCCACCTTTTATGGATCGCTTGATACCGTCGAGGCACAATACCCAGGCCTAGATTACTCTTACGGTCCACATCGCATGCGATTAAGTCGGTTCCCCTGGCACCGCAGATTATTCCGAGTCTTTGACGATCTTGGTTTGACGGAGGCGGAGATATCGTCCCTATGTCGCTGGGAGGGAACCAAGTCGGCGCGCGAACGATATGAAAAGGAAGAGGGCGTTAAGGTACAGGACACAACGGCCAACGGTATCCGACCGGCATCGCCTTCACCACTGCCTTCTGCCGAGATTCACTTCGAAGATGGTCTCGAACGAGTCAGAGAGCCAGAGTTCAGAGCAGAAACCCGCGAGCAATTTGTCCCGATTGATGATGCTGTTGATGACCGCGGCGTGGATTGTGTGTTGCCACAAAAGGTGGAAGATTATTCCAGCGATGAAGAAATGGAAAGCTGCGGCGTGGAATTGAACCATCGTCTTTTGGCCGCGAGCGCCGCCCGAGAACAAGGCGCCAACGTTCCTCTGGATGAGGACTGGGAACAGTGGCTGAAGGAAGCCGGTGAACGTGGAACGTACGCAGATGTAATGAATGCCATCCGTCGAGGTCAACCTTTGGATTTCTTGTACGATTTACCATATCTCGGTAGGACGGGCGCTCGACGACCGGCATCACTTTCCATCCTTCCACCCTCAAGTGTGATCGCTTCGACTGCATCCATTCGACGTCCTCACCATTCTCCGTCCGGCGCAGCACGCTAAAGACAGAGGTTGACATTTGGCTCGACTTTCTTTTTATTCTTCATTTTTATCTCCACTTGCTGCTTTCCACAATCTTGCAGGCAGGGATATCTGCTATTCGGGTGCATTTACGGCGCATAAGCGACGGTCTTCTCTCTCTTGGTCTCTCATCGTCCTTTACACGGACGTAATACTCCCTTCACTCAGTCACTACTTTGGAACACATTGACTACGCTCGTTTTTACCTCTCCGTCTGCTGTTTATAGATCTTCTCGCATTTAGCCCTCTCGTCTATTCCTCTAATACCCCCTCCTGTCTATGTCGTATTTCGTTTCAGCATTGCATAAAATGGCATTTGTGTTTCATTCAAAAGGGACCTAACCGAGTCACACCCATGAGTTCAATAATGTTCGTGTTAACACCGGTCGTTTGGCCATTGCCAGTTTAGTCCTGGTGGTTCGAATCTATCGGAAATTCAAATTTTGTGACGAACTTATGGTTTTGACTCGGAGCTGATCTCCATTTATCCGGTACACGGCGATGTGTAATCTTCTAGAAATCAGTGAGTTGCTAGTAGAGCAACCACCTGCTATGACATCAGTTGCGTACATGGAAATTGACACTGTCTTCAATCATAATTTTTTTTTTCTTGCTGTTATTAAGTAGATACCCTAAGTACAACTCCGCCGAGGGTTCAAGCATGATTAAAGGGGGAAAAAAGGAAAAGGGAAAATAATGTAAAATATATACAAATAGAAAAACAGATCTAGAAATTGAGTTTTACGGAGATGAGGGAACAAAACTGAAAGAAAACAAAAGATGAGTGACTATTAAACAAAAAATGCCCGAAACCGTGACAGCTCCACGTCCCGAACTCCAAAGCTCCCCGCGTTTTTCTCTCCACTCCCTCAACCACATCTTCATTCCTTGCCCCGCTCTCTTTTTGACAATAGCCAATTATGCACCTGTAGAAGGGTGTATAGCTAGCGCTTAACTGAAAGATGCCTCGGGCTATGCCCTAGTACATTCAGCGTTTGTCATCTGTCAAACTCCACCCCCACCATGATCAAGGCGATCTTCTACAGCAAGTTTGACACCCAAGAGGGTACGCGAATCCACTACCTCAATCTCCTAAATTTATGGTCGCACACAGTCAACTGACACTCAGTTTAGGGCCCAAGGTTGTCCACCAAGTCCCCGATGGCGCTATAGTTCCCTCGGCGACCGCCCCGTCGCAACTCCCCTTCCTGCCTTTCTCCGACATCTCCTTCTTCGTGATCCCCCGTCAGGAGCTTTGCGGAAACCTGATCCAAGTGTGCACGAATGGATACCGGATTCTCGGATACCCGATTTGCATGAAGTCTGTCCGCTATGACCGCAACGAATTCATCTTCAATTTCTGTGTGGTGCTGGCGGAGGAAGAAGACTTTGGTACCTACAAAAGCGTCGTCCAGAAACTTGCAGATTTGATGCATGGCTTGGAGGAGCAGAATGGATTTTTGTCCAGGGATCACTCTAAAAGCGGAGAGGGAAAGGTGTACAGTTTATGTGAAACATTGATGGAGGACTTGAACAACTATTGCGAGTGCATGATCCCCATCGGTGTGCATTCCAATCGTTCGTCGAGAAATAGCCAATTACTAACTATTCATGCAGATGAATTGAATACCTTGAACATCAAACTGTTCCCGGTCTATCCAGCTCCTCCTTCTGTCAAAGCCTGGCACGTCCCCCTGTTTACCGTTCGATACCAAGCCTTCATGGATGAGAATTGGGACTTGACTATGCAGCGAGTATGGCTTCTGGGTATCAAGATAGCGTTTTTGGCACACCTCTGACAGATCTCCAGATTGTCCCGCATATCAACGGCGTGAACAGTGTTCGCATCATCTCCATCCTCGCCGACACAGACTTCTCTCTCACCTGCCGCGCAATCCGTCACCTTCTGTACTACAACTGTCTTTTTCTCCTCGATATCTTCTCCTTCTCCGCTATATACGCCCCAACCGCACAGTTCAGCTCGACCATTGCCTCAGACGAGAGTATGCAACGCGAATGCGCACGCTACGTAAACACGCTCTTTGCCTCACCCGCAGCTGCTTCGAACCTCACGAATCCCAATCGATCATATGACCCGGATGACGTGTGGCCACCACTCGGTGAGCCCACAGGCGCCATCAACGTCGAGATCGCAAGTACAAACGGCAGTGTTAGCCCTAGAAGCTCAAGTCCAGCGCCAACAATCACAGCCCCAGGCAGCACAATAGCGGCAACGGAGGACCAACCCGAGCGGGAAATAGTAGACGGAGTTGGAATAGTCGAACTTTACGCGAGTCTTAAACAAGGCCAAAGTCTCAAGCAATGGTACTTACAACACAGTCGCCAACTAGCCTATATCGATATCCGTCGTTTGATCACGTTCGGAATCATCAAGGGATTCCTGTACCGCGTCCACAAATATGCATATGCCACGGGTCTTCCGGCTCCACCTCTGAAATCTACCTATCACCATCACCACCACCATCATCATCACCACGGCATAACCAGCGGTCCATCCTCGAGAGGTCCTGGAACGGGTACGAATAGCCCCTATGCATCGAGTATAGGCGATGAGCCTGCGCCAATTGCATCTCATCAGCACGATGGCCCTTCGGCCTCTGTGCATAGCGGGAGTCGTCCCGGGACCGTGATCGAAGATGAAGATGACGAGGACTACATTGACGATAAAACATTATCTAAATATCTGGATGGAATGCATTGTTTCGATCATATCTGTACGGAGTTGGAAATCAGCGAGAAGGAATTTACCACCCGATTAAAGCGGTATCCGGGGGAAGTGCTGATCATACACCGGTAATGAAATCTGTTCCATTGATCTAGCATGAACATCTCTCTATCGGTTTGTTTACTAGGATTTAATGATACCCAATGAATGTAATAGAACACAATGTATCCGAAGCGCAGCTAACCCTGACCATCCATTATGAGAAGAAGAAAAAAAAAGCGCCCTGCAGTGTATTCCTCCAACGCCAAACGCGTGAACCTTGTAATCGTCGCTCAAATAGAAGTAACCTCAACCAGACCCCTTTCCTTTAGCCAGACCATAATTAAGAAGCATACATAACCGGACCGGTAACATGAACTGTACATGAAAGGTAGAAATTTCTTTAGATCACTCCTGCTCCTCATCCCAGCCCTCGAGTTCCGCTTTCTCATACTCCGCCATGGTAGCGGGATCAAAGACAGATTCGGTCGTCCCGGGTACTGAAGTCTTGCTGTCTTTGAAGATCGGCCCGATACAGCCACGCCAGCGCTTGCGCCGATCCATAAGTGTTCGCGCAACGTCGCCGATGGCAGGGCGACCCACACCAGCCGCACTGGCGACGTGGCTGCCACCACCAGTTCCGCCGGGTCTGTTCTTGGCTTGCGAGCCTTTTTTGCTCTTGCCTAGAGTCCGGGTACGCTTCAGGTAGGCCTGTTGCACTTGCGAATCGAGATCGTCGTGGATAGTCATGTACTCCTGGTATGCCATGCGTTCGCGAGCAATTTCCAACAATCTTGCTTTTCGGGCGCTATTGACGATCATTTGCTTCTTCAACTCGCTCTGCAAGAGGCGTAGTCTCTGTGCAATATCGTCATCATAGTGAGCATCGTAATCAGGGTTATCATCGGGGCCAAGAAACCCAACATGACGGAGTTCCGCTTTGAGACGTTCGTCAAGCTGAGCATGGTCGAGCTTAGCAGCAGGCACCTTGAAGCCACTTGGGGATGCATCAGGGAAAGAGGTTGCAGAGGCCTGTGGCTTGCTCTCGGACTCTCCAACCGGATGATCAATATCCATTGCGTCGCCCATGGAGGAACCGTTCGGTAGCTCTCCATTCATTGTGCCGTTAGCATTTGGGTTTTCATCCGGGGGTGCACGGTGTTCGTATCGCAATAAAGAGTATAGACGACTAACTAAGGGGCCGACAGAGACCTTGTCCGACTCGACCGTATCATCCGTTACTTGGTCGATGTTTCCACGCCCCTGATTCAGAGGTAGACGCTCTTTGTTGCCATTAGCTTGATCGACGTTCATCAACCCATCCTCCTCCGCCCAGGTCTCATTGTAATGCTTTTTCCCGCGTCGGGGCATGATAAAAGGAGTTGCTCGATCACCCTATACCAGTCAGCTGCAAGTACGCATATTGGAGTTCAAATAACAAACCCTTTCTTTGAGAAACGCAATGTCTTCCTCCGTCAACGGGCGCACATAAGAATCGACATAGGCAAGAAATGTGTTCGCGCTGACTTGATTCGTAGGTTTAGAATTGCTAAAATCTTTATCTGGGGCAATCCCAGCCATCATATGGCTCAAGTCGCTTGCCGGGAAACGATTGACACTATACACTTCCTTCTTGTCGTCATCCGTCATATCGGGCGTGATGTCGCGGATGTGGTAAATGGTAGGATCGTCAAACTTGAGAGGATTCGGTCCAAAGACTTGTATCTGAGGTACAGCTGGAGCAGGTTCAGGCTGGTGCGATCCCGAGCTATCATCTGACATGGGAGAGCCGGGGACCTGAGAGGTTTCTGTAGCAGCGGCCGCTCGGGGAGATTTATGGTCTGGAGACAATGAGGTGCTTTTCGATTTTTTAGATACCGGTGATGCTGCTAAGTGGATACAAACAAGTCAGTGAAAGGGTATATAACGGGCAATCAAGTGGGCAATGACAAAGTGACATCAAGTGACTGTAGCATAAAGGCTGGGTGTGGGAATATGATCACACGATCATAACCGGAGTGAATTGCAGGATATCGGATTCTTCACTTACCTCCTTCCACTTTGGTTTCGCCTCCATCTTGTCGGGAAAGCTCATGTGCACCATGAGCCAATGGTCGTTCCTCCCTTGAACTACTACCCCGTTCCTTTCGCTTCTTTAACTTCCCTCCCTTCAGAGCTTTGGAGTCCTCTTCCTCATCAACCTCTCGCTTCATCTTCGGGCGCTCACTGTCATGCTCAGGTTCCTCCACCACCTCTTTTCGTTTCTGTGACAACTCTCTTATGCCGGCATTGCATGCGTCGCTACGAGCCTCCGCCAGCTGACTAAGGGTCTTCAGATGTTCCATTAACGTTTCCAGGGACTTGGAGTCGGGGATAAGACCGACCCCGCCCATCCGATCCAAGATCTCTCCATATTGCGCAGAAGCGGGCACGAGCAGTTTCGAGACATCATTATCCAAGTAGCTAGAAGCGGGGGCGGCGGTTGGGGCGCTGAAGCTGGAACTTGGCGTAGTGTTTCGACTCCTCGATGGGCGCGCTTCACGGCCTTTTCCTTTGCCTTTGTTTGCGGAGGGCATGCTGCAGGGATATGTTCTCTAGAAATTCCGATTCACGGTGTATGGCTTGGGTTGTTTGTTGGTCGGTTGATCTAATGCTCCATAGTCTGTGGGGGTACCGGGATTCTCGGGGGTGTGCTGGACAAGGCGTGAATGGTGTGTGAGGGGCGATTATATTGGCCAAGACGATTTGTCGGATTGGGCCTTTTGCGGGGAAGCGACAGTGTTTTGTTGCTGTTCCACAATCCTCATTGGGAAGTCGCGATGTTTCCCCAGATACTGCACGTGATATCACATGTATTCACGTGATGCTATGACGAGATCTACGATTTGCCAAATATAGTAATTGTGGAGACTACTTTCCTATCTCCATTTCTCTTATTCTTCTTTCACTTTTACATTGCTTGATGTTGACAAGCTTGTGGGGGAATTCCGATCAAGAATTCAGGGGTGCTTCTCTGTATCACGCTGAGAACGATCTAATTGGATACTAATGATTTCATCCCCAGTCATTGTACTCAGCCACCCTTGAAATGTACTCAGTAATGAAGGTGGCTCTGGCTCTGCCTTACAGATTTCTAGGGATAGTAGATGTACATCCATACATTCTCATCTCTCAAAAACGAATCTCTAAGAGCCCTAGTCCAACATTCCTAGTGGCAATGCATTTCCATGATTTTTCTTTTTTCCAATTATTTTCTCTCACTTGATATGAATGTTCGATGCCACTGACATCGGAGATATCCGCAAACGTCATGTAGTCCAGCCGCGAACGGCAACCCTATCTTGGTTGCATAAGGAAAGGGTTAAAATCCGACTGAAACCTAGGGATAACACAGGGAAAATCCAGGCACAGTAACCAAGAGAATAAAAGCAAATGAGAAAAAAAAAAGATTTTTTTTTTTTTCACATGGTTACCAATTGTCTCAATTGAGTAAGGGAAGAGAAAAAAAAGGCAACCCAAGTGATCGTCAAACCCCATGCGATTTGCTTAACATTCCTCTCGAAACCATCGATTTCTACTTTAACATTCCTCCCAATTCAGCCGCTGTTGCTTTTTTAGAATCCGTCCGGGCCGTTTCAATTTCACCGTCATGGTCTGTCTGTCTTTCTTTTGACTTGATGGATTTTTTCTTTTTTTTCTTTTGTTCTTTTTAGTCTAGTTTAGAGAGGTCTTGATATGTATATGGGTTTCTATGACTGTTATTGCATTCAAGACCTTTACTACACTGTCGTTGTTCGATATTTCTGGTGAAAGTTTAACTTCAACTTCAGCTTCTATCATACAGTGTATTGCGCAGATGACCGATGCGCCAAGATGTCGCCGCCTGTAACAGCTGCCAAATCGCTCACGTCGGCTGCCACGGTGTTTGGACGAGACGCTGCTGCGTCAGTTAATGTATGTCCCCAGTGACCTCGATGCTGAGATGAGGATCATATCTGACAGTGTGTGATAGGATAGCGCGACCTTTCATTTTGTGCTGGATGGTACCATCCAGACACTCTCCACTCATAATACCCCGGAAAAGGGCCCGATAAAGGGGCTGATGTTCGTCCCTAGTCTTGACGAACAGGATGTATGCAGCAATATCACCGCACCTTTAATCCCCGCCAATGTCACCCGCCACTCTGACGTGGAGAAGTTCGGGTACCGTTCCATCGGCCTTGCGCCTTGGGTGGGCGCTGGCTGCGCGCGGTCGTTCCTGGACGCTACACAGCGCACGGGATCCGATGCTCTCGTCTTCTTCTTGCCATCCGACAGTGAGAGTAAACCACCACCGCCCGAGGATCCGTTGTGGTCTCTTGGTGACGGCGCAGAGTGGAAGAGGCGGAATCAGTATCCCGTGTATGCGATCCCTGGTCCGGCGGGTGCAACCCTCATGAGCCAGTTGGCATCGTACTCAGGGAACACGAGCAATGTGCAGGGTGGTCACAATGATACTGCTGCGTCTGTGCATGACCAGCATGACACTCGGCTGTTCACACTTATTGATTTTGGTGAGACTGGCATGACCCATTCCGTCGAAGTGCAGATTCGCTAACTATTAAACCCGTCCAGAGAGGAGCCACCCTAAAATGCCCAGCCTTTGGGGTTTCATCCTTGCTATCTTGGGGACTGTTTTGGTTCTCAGTATGATTATCCTTCTATGCTACCAACTCGTCCAAAAACGAAGGCGGGATAATCTGCAGCATAGAATTGAGTCGGGAGAGGCGGATATGGAGCAATTAGGTCTTCACCTACTGAAGGTTCCCCAGGAGATCCTCGACACACTACCGGTATACAAGTATCCGGACTGGAGCGCATTCAGCGATCATTCCCATGCCCCAGGAGACACTTCGATGCAGTCTGACGAACTACAAGAACCGAACGAGAAAGAAACTCGTGTGGAACCCGATGTTTCGCCGACGGATAATGTAAAGAACGCGGCAGAGGAAGATTATAAAACGAAAGAGTCAGAAGACAACCCGTCTCCAAAGAAATCCGAGGCCTCCACCAACCCGCCGACCCCCTCTGAGTCGCAAGCGTCGATTGACACCTGCGATAAAGAAATCCGCCCCAAATTCAATCGGTTCAGCCGCTCGCAAACAACCTGCGCCATCTGCCTGGATGATTTTGTTTCCCTTGTTACAACCGTCCGCGAGTTACCATGCGGCCACCTCTTCCACGTAGACTGCATCGATGCGTCTCTGACGCGAAACAGCTGCCTTTGCCCCTTGTGTAAGAAGAGCGTTCTGCCACCGGGGTACTACCCCATGCCCATCACAAACAGGGTTGTGCATCGGGATTTCATGATGCGAAGGACATCATAGTATTCTTCCAGGAGTCGGTTCATATGGTTTATTTTGGTTGATGATACCCTGTATGGTCTAGTTCGTTTGTTATTAGCAAGAATTCATATATAATACAAATAAAAGTAACTTTACATTTCCAACTACCGCCAGTTAGCCAGCTTTCCCTCCCAGAATCACATCGCAAAGCTCACCATCAATTCAAAAGAATAAAAGAAGAGAAAGGAGAAAAGAGAAAAGAGAAAAGAACTCAAGCAAACTTATCATGCTTCCCCTTAACCCTAACATCCAACACCTCCTCATGGAAATTACCCTCCCTCCTAGCCCTCTTCAACCTCCTCACTTCATCACTCTCCAACCGCCTCCCGACGATCTCCTCCAATTCCTTCTGACTGATCTTCTCCAGCGCCTTGGTCTCCTTACTCGCCTTAATCCTCGGCTTGAAACGCGCCTGCATCCGAATCCGCATCGTCGTCTCAAACGACAAAGAAGTCGCATCCCCCCGCACCTCAACCACACTCCCACTAGCCGCCTTGGAAGACTTCGACTCCGTAACCGTCAAAAACGCCTCCTTATCCCCCCCACCCGTCTGCAAACTAAACGTCCCCGGCACCTCCGACGGAATAACAATAAACGACTCCTGATGCGAAATAGCCGACGACGTAGCAGCCGGAATTCCAAAATGATCACAACCCAAATACCTATCCTCGTCAGCACCACACCCCCAACAAAACAAAACATCAAAAAA
>ML742115.1:16889-93596 GCA_009193465.1 Aspergillus avenaceus | reverse complement strand
CCCCCCACCTCTCCTTGACTAATGCGAGAGTTGAGTGGACTGAGTTTTATGATTCAACGATCAGGTCTCCAATAGACATGGGGCAATTAAGGAGTTACCACGATTACTATGATCTCCCATTGCAGTGTTCAGAACGACCGGGGCCCATTGTGGAAGCTCATTGGGAACTCGGCTCGAGGGCGGATCCACGCCACCCGCCACTAAAGTCACACCATCGCTCCTTGAGACCTTTGAAGTTTGGGCTCCATGACTCGCGCTAAACTGAGAGACTTCCGGGTACCTGAAGGATCTGAATATTAATGTCTATGGTCGGTTGGTCCTGCGAAATGAGCAATGAATCAGAGTACTATTTCTGGATCTCTGGAAGCGCGTTCAAGCCCAGGCCCTGCTTTACGTTGTTATAGAATTTCCGAGTAGGGCATGAGGAAATACTAGAAAGTCAGTCAATTGGGGTAATTGGTTTAGGATGAGCGGATCGCACTCGATAGAAGGTACTATTTGCCTTTTGTGGCGCCGCGAACCACACAAAAGGTCGCAGTCGCTTAGGGGGCACAAATTTGCCGGAAAACAGTTCCAGTCTCGTCAACTAAACATTGATTCGTCTAGACTGATTGTTCACGGAATGTTCAGAGATGCCATCCTCACTGCGGTGGGATGTGATGACCGTGTGCAAATCCTTACACATTCATGCACGGTCACTGCTGATAAATACCATTGATCCTTCCCCATAGAGAGTGGTAGACATGTATAGGTAGCCAGGGCATCTCACCCCCTTCATCCTCCGGAAATGCAATCGCGACACCACCCTGATCGGCGGTCTAATCTGAGCCTTCCCGAGGAAATACGATCCACCCCCGATGATCGTGCACCAGTTGCTATTCTTGTTCAACACCTACATATGCCTTGACCCAGAAATGATAGCTCTTGGCTTTGATATCGGCTTTTCCAGTGGCCGCTCCCTAATGATTCGTGGAGCACATAAACCTTGTGTCCATGTACCCCAAGCCAAATCTTGGTACGCCAGAAAAGTTAATTAACAAATTCCGGTTTGGGAAATCTCATTGTTCATCGGTCTCCAACCTGGGAGACTGTCGGTTCGACTAGGATCAGAAAAGTTGCTAGCTTCCCCAGGGAGCAGGAAGGCAAAATTTGGTACGCAAAAAAGTTCCTTCACTAGCTTCCTTTCTGGGAAAAGTCATTGCCCATCAGTCCCCAGTATCCAAGACTTTCTCAACTCAATTAGGGTAAAGAAGAATTGTTAGCTCCCCCGGGGAGATCACCTACTCCCCGACATCATAGTGTCAATGCTGCTTGCACAATGTCGCGTGAAGGGGCTTAATGACCCCTTATAAAGCGCACTGTCCGCAGTATCACCTGTAGAGTCTCTCAGTCCTCCACATTGCGCGTGTTGTCTCCCGGTCTGTGCGAGAACTATGGCCAGTTCCCAGGGTCCAGCGGTAGCTGGCATTACTATCGCCTTCGCGGTCATGAGTTCTATCGTCCTTGGCCTGCGGCTCTTTGCCCGTATTCATGTCCTGAAGAGAATGGGCGTCGATGACTGTAAGTCTCAAGCTATCTGGCATTAGATTCAAAGTGACACATCACTCACACATTATAACAGATCTTATTATTGGTGCTTGTGTAAGGATATTCAAGTTCAGGCAATTTCAACAAACTGACCCAAGTATTTAGCTCCTTTCATGGGCATTTACTGCTGCCACTGTCGTTGGTTAGTAGAGCTTCTCACTATTGTATACCGGCCACCTTACTAACACATGACAGCCGTTCAGCACGGCATGGGTCACCATTATAGTGATGTTGACACAAGTGATCTTTCGACATATTCTTTGGTAGGAACCTCATCCTCTGTTTAATAAACACCCTTTTTTTACTAATCCTCTTAGGCTGTGTGGCTCAGCTCAATGTTTTACCTCGCTTGCCTGGGCTTTATCAAGACTTCTGTCTGCTGGTTCTACACTCTTCTGGGTGACAAGTTCCTCACGAGGCTGTCGATCCTCATGATGTGCATACTAGTGGCACAGGCGGTCTCCTTCGTCCTTACAGCAGCTTTCCAATGCACACCTATTGCACGAGCATGGGACAAGACTATCCCTGGACACTGCGTGACCATCAACCACTTCTATCTTGCCAACGCGGCGCTAAACATCCTCACCGATATCCTGACCTACACGCTACCAATCCGAGTCATCTTTAATCTGCACATGCCATCAAAGCAAAAGATAGCTCTCGCGGCCATCCTTTGCCTGGGTCTTTTGTGAGTGATCCGGATGTATTCCCCTAAAGTTGGCATACATCTAACCTATCGCAGCGCCTGTATCTCCTCTATCATCCGAATAACCTACATCCCCTCCATGCTTTCCTCTCCAGACTTTACCTACGCCATCAGCGGCGCCATGTACTGGTCCGCCATCGAGATCAACATCGGTATCCTTGCCTCCTCCATCCCATCCTTCAAGGCTCTCGCCTCTCGCTTCCTGCCGCGTTTGATTGGCGAGTACAGCTCCAACAAGAATTACGGCGCGTGGACCAGCAGCGGTGCGACCAGACGGTATGGCACAGGCTTCTCCAAGGTCCGTGAACACGGCATCAAGTTACAGAGCCGGACAGAGAGGGAGACAGTCACGGACACTCAGATCGGGCGGAATACCAGTGAAGAACGGATCATCATCCCCGAGGGCAAGATCTTCGCTCACACCGAAATCGAAACCAATGTCGAGGAGATGACAGCGAGTAACTATCAGGGGTCGCCGACCTTCGAACACCATCCTTAGACAGACTGGGTTGGTTGTATGTCTAAAGACTATTGTCATGAATGCCTTTCTCTTATTCTTCTTTATTATCCTTTTTTCTTCTCCTTGCCCTATCAAGATACCAAACCTCTACATGTCTGTATGATATAATTTAATTCTTAATATATCTTATCTCTCAAAATATGCATTTACCTAGACAGGATTGAACGCGCTGCCTTCCTATTCCTCACTCATGGATTTATCGGTCTTCATTAGTCGCCGTACCGTGATGCTAGTACTACTGTGACATGTAGAGCACGTCTCATTTCGAAACAGTAAGATATACTCGTATGTATACATACATATATATGTGTGTGTATAACTTACACACCTGCACATGCTCCTGTCACGATGTCTGCCCGACCCAGGAATAACTTAGGTGAGGTCCGACTCAGTGTATGTATTGTAAGCATGGATGTACTAAACTACCTAATCAACGACAAAACACGACTAAGAACCAGTGTTCATCTAAAGTATTACCAATAAAGAGGATATGCGTTACGCTCTGTCGAATGTGTGAATTCCGTTGTGTCTATTTTACTTATTTCCCACTCGGAAGCGAGTGCTCAATGTATACTGCTGGGGATTTTGCTGGCCCCTACATAATTTAGAAGGGATTATATGCTAAGGCTTCAAGAATTAAGCTTTTCGTTTGAAATTATAATCTCTACCTGGTCTAAAGTGTGTATATATACAGAGACGAAGGTTAAACTCTCCTACTCCACTCCCGCCTATTTTCCATGAAGTTGGTTTCATGTCAATATCTTAAGCACCGTTGCTCGTGATGGCTGATTGTAGTGTTTTCTGGATGTGAATTAGCATGGTTTGCGTGTTTAGTGAAGAAGATAGGGATTGAATTCGTACATTTACAGGCTCGCACCGACGGTAGCGAGAACGTTACCGAGGGGAACGCCGACACCGGGGAGACCGAGGCCGGAGACGAGACCGGCAACCTCGGGAGAGAGCTGGATGACGAGAGCACCGACGCCCTGGGCGACGACGGTGACGAGACCTTCAACCTGGGGACCGAGGGCGGTGACAAGGTCGCCGACGGAGGAGGCAGAGCCGACAATACCACCCAGAGGAACACCGAGACCGGGGAGGCCGAGGCCAGAGACGAGGGAGGTGACTTCGGGGGAGAGCTTGATGAGGAGCTGCTTGGCGTTGGGGCCGGTGACGATGAGGACGTCGTTGACCTTGGGCGCGAGGTCCTGGAGGAGCTTGCCGGAGCTGCCGCTGGCAGAGGGGGTAGCGCTGACCGAGGGAGTGGCACCGCTGGTGCCAGTGGGAGCGTTGCTGGTGACTCCTCCCAGGATGCCGGTGACACCACCGAGGAGGTCACCAAGAGGCAAACCGCTGGTGCCGTCGAGGCTGCCGAGAGCGCCGCCAAGAACGTTGTTCAGGCCGCCAAGGTCAGAGATGACGGGCAGGTTGGTACCGAGGAGTTCGTCCAGGTTGGACAGAACGGGGAGGTTGAGGTTGCCCAGGATGGGGAGGTTGAGAGGGGCAGCAATGGCGGTAGATGCCAGAGCGGAAAGGATGTAGGCGGCCTTCATTTTGGATAGTGTTACGGAAAAGAGTGACTTCGAAGGAATGAATGAAGTGAAAGGAAGTCTTGAATTGATTGAAGGAGTGACGGTTGATGAGGAACAAATTCATGGTGGTGGATGAAGGGCATTATATACCTTGATATGGAGTAATGCTCTCGCCATCGAAGGATGTTCACATGGCTTGAATTCGCTCAGTGGAGACCTTTGATCGGATGAGAAAAGGAGATGGTATGGGTCTTACGAGAGTAGTCTCGTATATAGTGGAGAGATCATGCTAAGATCGACAATGGTCATAACTAGACTACTTTGCGCGATATGGAGAAATAATGATGTACTCCAATGGAAATGCAGAAGCGACACCAACCAAGTCTGCGATATGGCGTACTTGGCATGTACGAACGCCATTGTTGAGCTCTGAGGGAAACAATGAGGCACTGCAAGGCCGAAAGACCGGAGGGAGAAAGAAAGTGAAAACAAAATCAAGAGCAAGTGGGATACTATTGACATCACTGACATGAACCGCATTGCAGCATGATCGACATGCCAATCATTTGCCTCGTGTAGGTTGACCCAGTTGAGGCGTTGATCATCCCCATAAGAGAAGGTATAGTTGCCATGTGCTGTCTTAAGGGACATTCTTCGAGTCGCATCTATGATCGGGTAGAAAGGTGTTTAGTCGGGTGGTGATTTGCGTATATGTTTCACTACCTGCTGTTAAATGTCCACAAGATATCAATCGCCTGTAGGCTTTCTCATGATGCGATGTTCTGTACAGTTTCGACTATAAGACCCCAGCACGAGTGTCCTCACCCTTGAGTGAGGTCAAACTCTTTTTATGGATGCCGAAAGACTCGGCTTCGTAAGAAATGAGTACTCAAGCTTCCTAGCTTCCTCTTTGGGACACATCAGCCAGTCCTGAGAACATTGGCAAGTAGACTAAGCGTCGGGAAATCGCCGACCATCGAGAATATTCGGGTCGATGGAACGGGTCCAGTGCAATGGTCGAGGAGATAAGCTCTGAATGAGCTCCAATACATCCAAATGTCTCAATATGATTCAATTCATTGGTTAGAGAGGGAGTGCAGATCTCGCAAAATCGGCAATCAATCATTTAGACTATTCCTTCACTCAGCGTGGTCCCTGCCGATCGTCATCTTATGGTCTGTAAAGAGAAACTTAAATTATCTTCAATCCAAGGTCGGATTCTCCGTTAGCGCGAACCCCTATAGAGTCTCGTAGTATACTTACTGTTGTTGGCCTCCACAAACCAGTGGCCCTAGTTTCAGAGATGGCTCCACCAATGATGAATGACTGTCTTGTATGTAGATCACTACTTCAGTTCAGGACACGAGATTGCAATAACAATCGGCAATGGTAAAATAATCATTTGCCCTAAAGGCTAAAGAGATTCTCCCGGAATCGAAATGGTAGAAAATTCACGGGTTAAAGCATTTTCGGTGGAGGTATTTTGTGGAATTTCACATATTTTCAGTTTCCAAATGCTGTCGGCTATACAAGGTCACTACCGTACCAGGAAACTTTCCATAAAGAAGTCAAGGACTAATACGCCCACTATGGAGCAATACACATTTTTATTTCGCCTCGTGTGCAGCGCAGAGGATATGGTCAGGGAATAGCCTGGGGGTACTGGTTCATTCAAAGTAGGAGCAAATTATGAACTAACGCTCTAGTTCATGGAGCAGAACATCTGGGGGAAATGTATAGGTGTTCATCCATAATGATGCACAGAGAAGCTATGTGCTACTCCCAAACCACTAATCCAATTCTTTTTGTGAATTGGCACATTGTAACGCCCTCTACATTCTGACAATTCGCTTTGTTCCGGAACCTTTGATGTCTTGATGATCTAAAATATTCGTCAATGAACAAATAGTCCTATTGTTCCTGAGGTTGTCAAACACTTACAAATTATTTCATCACTTCCCCTTCACTTTCCAGCCTTGAAAGCACAAATATGTTATACTTAAGGAGGCTCAGTAACGCAACAGCCTTTTTCTCCTTCCATTTAATCTATGATAAATAATATTATACTAGTACCTTACCTGTCACAGGCTGATACCAAGCCACCGACATTCAGCTAAACATCGCTTCGGATTTTGAAGCAACGTGCTTAGCCAACATGGCATTCTATTCACCAACCATGGAACCTTTGCTTGATCAAAAGGTCAGAGGGGCGATGATAGCAGAGATCGAAGAACTTCAGCGCATAGGTGGCACAGCTGGTGTATCTATCGGTATCATGTCACACGGCAGCCTAGTATTCGAGCATCATTTAGGATTTGCCGATGTTGAAAACAAACAAGTCGCCAACGCCAACACGCGCTATCCTCTAGGTCTTCTGTCCAGATCCTTTGTGGCAGCCATAGTGGCCCAACTAGTTCAGGAGGGCAAGCTGAAATGGGACGAACCCATCACCACATATATAGAAGAACTCGACTCCGCAGACGTGCCCATGCCTGCTAACTATCTCACATTGACGGATCTCTTGTCAGAGCGTACAGGCGTTGCCAGCTTAGAGGGTATCTGGTTGGGCGCCGGAAATGAAAGCAATATCCACAAGGATTTCACGATTGCAATGTGTAAAGTGCTACCTGTAACCTGCTATTCGGGTTGCGCATGGTTGCCCAACGACTGGATGTATGCACTAGCCGCGGAGATCATTGAGCGAGTCACCAAGCTGTCCTGGGGCGAGGCTTTAGAGGCGTACGTTCTACGTCCACTTAACCTCAGCGACACCTCAGTCAAGCCGGACGGAACCCCACCGCACTCGACAGCTCTGCCATATGCTGTCGGCACAGATGGAGAACCGGTCCGTCTCAACGATGTCGGACTCCTGGACGGAGATCTCATGTCTCCTGCCTGCGGGATCCGAAGCACCCTGTCTGATTGCCTGGCATGGGGCAATCTCTTTGCCAAAACATTCCACGCTGAACCCACGCCTCTCCATGGATTATCCAAAATTCTCGAAAATCACTGCAATGTCAAAATGGACGACTGCGACAACACAGGGTACGGAATGGGCTTCGCCAGAGTCCACCTCCCCGCCAACCTTGGATTAACAGGAATAAACCCAAGCCTAGTCGACAAAATGCCCCCCATCGGCCACTGTTGGATACCATACACCGACCCAATCTTCTACCAGACCACCGTCATACCCGGATACAACCATGCCATTTTCGTCGTCCCCGAAGCGCAAATGACGATTGTTGTTCTCACCAACTCCGTCTCGCGCGGCGACACCGCAGACTGGATTGCCCAGGCCATGCTACAAACCATCCACTTTTACGTATATCCAGGCGATCTGCTCACATATGCCGCAGAGGCAGCTCGGACTTTCACCTCTTCATATTCCAGAATGTCTCACACCCTGCACGACGAAAAGTCCTGGACTCTGCCCGAAATCTCGTATTCCGAGCTCACCGGAGTCTATCGACACGGTACCAAGGCGCTCTCAATCAACGTCTTCCAGAAGGACGGCCTCCTCCAATTCAACATCAACGGCAAGCCCTCCCAGACTCATATTCTAAGGCATCATAATAACGACACCTTTGACTTCTTCCCGTCTGAGGAGGACCGTATCAAGCGGTCGTTGATGCTTTACACTCTGGATTATTTCTTCTTGACATTTCAGAGAAACGAGGAAGGCTATGCCCATGCTGTCGAATGGTGCGTAGACTCTAGTTTTCCTTACGGTCAGATCTTTGAAAAGGTCACGGACCTTGTGCTCGCTTCCTGAGTTAGCTACTGGTTTATCTAGAAGGGGATAAATTGCAATTTCTATTTATCCTTTGTCTGGATATGTGCTATGTTCCTTGTGCCCATCCTTTCTTGAGTCTATGTATTGTATTTTCCAAATGCGAATTTTGTATGTCTTGAGCTAAGCCATTTTTTTATACTATTAATGTGGATAACCTATCCATCGGACAGACTGATCGCACCACATACCTATCCCTGCACCAGGTAGTATCATCTAGTATCGTAAGATATCCCTATGAAACAAAACCACAAATGACACCTCGAGCATAATCAAACACCCCCAAACACCCGTGTTCCCAAACGTACCCTGGAAAACCAAAAAGCCACAGTTACAATCGTCCAACTTCCCCGCAAGCCCTACACCTCACTGTGTCTTTACCAAGACCCGATACGACGAATGTCGTTACACTACATTCTGCAGATGCGGGGGAAGCTAGGCTACATATCCTAAATCCTATCTCGATCGGCATGTGCACGTCATGGTATGCTGGCTACTTCTTTCACTTATAAGCGTAAACGTCACTTCGATAGTAAGCCCCCCGGTGTCGCCAGTTACAGGATTACGGGGAAGGTGATTTGGCTGGAATTGTCCGGGACAGGGATGGACAGGGTAGACTGGGTTTGGGTGGCGGTTGGTGTTGACATTTATATGGGTTCATCGCTGTGGTTAGTGTTCATTCAAGGTGGGATTGTGAAGGATGAGATCATAACTCTTCTTGATGTTCCAGTCTATGAAAGAAATGGAATTTTTGATCGAGAACCAGCATTTCCTTCAGAATATGCATGTGATCATCGGTGCTGCGGTTGTGGGGGGGTATCTGCTACTTGTGCAGGTCTTGCGTTTCCGACGGCGTGATCGGATCAAGGCTCGATTTGGATCCGGACGGCCATTGTCGAGTATGACGGTGAAGGAGGCGCATGGGATTATGCAGGAGTTAAGGGAGTTGGAGTTTCCGTTTACTATGCGGAGTTCGACGAGGATGTCTACGTTGAAGGTATGTTGGGTGCAGGTGTTCGAGCACAGGGAAGCTGATTTGTGATGGATAGACGGGGGCCATTCCGACTGTGGCTAAGCTGTTTCTTGCGACGGGGCAGCGGACAGACAAGAATAACACGAAGCGTTCGGCTGATACGGAGGTACTGATGAATGAGATCCATGACCGGGAAGCGGGCTCGGAGTCGCAGTTGATGGCGTATGCTCGGATGAATTATATGCATGGTCGGTATCGGAAGGCGGGCAAGATCCATGAAGAGGATATGGTGCATACGCTCGGCTCGGCGGTAGTTGAGATCTTCCGCTCGATTGAACGGTATGAATGGCGGCCGCTGACAGACGTGGAGATGTGCGCTGTTGGCGTGTTCCACAAGGCTATGGGTAACGCGATGGAGATTCCGTTGGAGTTGCTGCCATCTTGTGGGGAGGGGTGGGCGGATGGGATTCAGTTCGCTCGGGAGCTTTGTGAATATACAAAAGACTATCGGAAGAGGGCAGCGTACGCGACTGACTCGACCCTTCGCATTAGCAAGCGTTTAATGGGCTTGGAAACGTCGAATTACCCTGCTCCGCTAAAGCCCATTGTCGAGCGAGTGATTGCCTCAAGGCTAGAAGAGAATATCCGACTGAGTATGGGGTAAAGGTGATCATTCCGTAAAAGCCTTTTCATTGCTAACAGCATCAAGCTTCCAGGACCCAGGTGTCGTCCTTTCCTCGATAATCACTGGACTAGTGGCTATCCGCAAACTCATCCTACGCTACCTCAGCTTACCTCGACCAGATTTCATGGCCGTTCGAGTCCTGGATGCGGCACCGGATCCGTCAACTGGACGTTATGCAGCTAACCGATGGCTAGACAATCCTTGGTACATTAAAACGACATTCTTCAACCGATGGAGTATCAAGGCATTGACTGTTCGACTGTTCGGGACCGGAAATGTACCCACGAAAAACAGTGCGTTTCGCGATGCGGGATACAACTTGCGAACGATTGGTCCTGATTCTATCGAGAACAAGGGACAAGCTGATGTGGAAGCCATCCTTGCTGATTTGAAGAAGAGGGAGATTCCTGCGGGCTGTCCGTTTCATGCTTGAGTCGGCGGCGTCGTTGGTATAGCTTCGAATAAGACAATAACCGCTATAGGTAGTAAGTGTAAAGCTA
Source organism: Aspergillus avenaceus (assembly GCA_009193465.1). Classification (NCBI taxonomy): domain Eukaryota; kingdom Fungi; phylum Ascomycota; class Eurotiomycetes; order Eurotiales; family Aspergillaceae; genus Aspergillus; species Aspergillus avenaceus. The sequence continues at coordinate 83,303 of ML742115.1, read as the reverse complement.
CACTCGCAGTGAGAAATAATACCAAGTGTGGGTTCTATATCGAATGGTATTGTTGTACATACATATTACATATGTGCGTGTTTATCAAATCACCGCAGCAAGTTTGCCCTTTGCATGGATTTTTTCCAAACATTGATCTTGTGTCGAAGCACATTATAGACTATCTAAAGCCAATCTGTGATTGCAGCTAGATGCTCGCAAAAAAGACCTCACCTGGCCTGATGTGGATGAAGTTAATGAATCCGTATTGAAGAAAGGTAGACCAGTGATAGGATACCGGCAGGGATTATTTAGTGTTGTACGCCAGGTTGTAGCAGTACGCTAGCTTCAGCGAACTGTCATCTGATGGCCCTTCGCTTTTGTTTATGAAATAGGCGATCGAACACTCTAAGCGGCAGGACTTTTGAGGGGATTCTTTTGGCTCTGACGAAAATAAACGAATCCCGCTGAGCAATCGATTGAGTTATGCATATGATGCATTATCTACAAAGCAGGTGTATATAATTCGCTAATTACTCTATCTGACGGTCAGAAGTATAGGTAAGGAAAAGAGCGACTGTAGAAGAATGGACGGAAGAGGAATAGCCTCGAGCAAGAAATATGTAAAAAAGCGATAACAACAACATTACACATGAAGCATGCCAGCCACTAAAGCAGCCAATGCGAAGCCAGCATACGAAAGTGCCACATAAGAAGCACCACTAGAATAAGCAATAGAACTAGAGGATACGCTAGCACTGACCGATTTTGAGCTGGAGAACAGGGACGAGCTGGCAGACTTTGAGGTGCTCAAAGATGCCGTTGAGTTAGAGCTTGTGATGCCTGTGTATGAACCGGTCTTATCGGAATAACTGTAAGCCGCGGCAGGGTTATAGTTGACGACTTTCACCGATTTGATATACATATTGAACGGAGCCGCGTCGTAATCTGTCTGACCACCGGCCCATTCAATGGTACCATCGGAGTTGTCAGGGTCGCCGCCCGCCCAGATGCCGAGCTTGATCAATGAGGGGGTTTGGGGGTAGTTGTAGCCATCGACCGCGTCGGCGTAGTTCAAGGTGCGGACAACGCTTCCATCAACGAGCCAATCAATCTTGCTTGAGGTCCAGTTAATGGCATAAGTGTGGAAAGTCTCTTCGGGGGATGAGACTGTCACCGTGGTTGCGCGATCGTAAGAGGTGGTGTTACCCTTGCCGAAATAATTCGTCTGAATTTGATTGTCGAATGTGCTGACCTGTTCCTATTCAAATTGTGAGCGACAGTGAAAAATGCGACGTGAGAGAGCATTACATACCCAATCAATCTCATCGAGATCATCAGATTCAAGAACAAGGGTGCTGACGATGCCAGTGCCATTGGCAGCTTTCATCACTATTTCAACATAGCCGAAGAAGATGTAGAATTCACTCTGAAGGGTGGGAGCATCGCCCTGCTCGCTAATGGTAAATTTGGCACCCTGATCGGTACTGGTTACCGTGCCAGAGGTGGTATTCCAACGCTTGAAAGCTGAATCGCCCGAAGTGAAGTCGGTGTAAAACGTAGATTGAGCCAGACCCGCATCCGAAGGACATGTCTCTAAACAAGCTCATTAGAAGGGTTTTCTAGGAAATAGGTACCTTTTATGGCATACTCTTCATGGGGTTACACTCGGTGTAGGTCTGAGCAGTACATACTTGCGCCACGAGCCCGAGTGCTGCCGCAGACCATTTAAAATAGGACGGGAGAATCATTTTCAGTCTCGGGACGAGTGACGGACGAAAATGACCTATGTAACTGCAATAGATCTATAAAATGCTGGCAATTGACAGTTAGGAATATGGACTGCGGCTGGTGTGGATTATAAGAGCATGAAGTTCGATCTGGTTGAACCGATGACTGGAAAAGAATTTAGTTAAAACCGAGATAACATTTGACACTGCTCTTCGACTGAGCCAGAGGTGGCAAGATAATGGTACTACTAGAATTCCTGCCTGGATCTATGTTAAACCATGGACATTAATGATAACTCCAACGATCATTGGACGGACTAAGCCATTGACATCTTGCCATTGCTAGAATGTCCCAGCCATCCATACAAGGAAGGCCAGACCGATTGAGTTTTAGACTGCGAGGTAAGTCGATGGGTCATGAACCACGAGAAATCAATAACAATGGTCTTGATTATTGTTGCAGCCTGCAAAGAGTGGGTCCACTCCGAAGCTTGTCTTTATGGTTGACAAGCGCAGATTGCGTAGTTCCCGGAATCTGATATCGGAGCATACGTACTCCTCGCTTGGACTTTTTATCCAATTTACTATACCCTAAATCGCACCATTGACAGAATTCATACATCCCCACTTGTCATTGTCAGGCGGCATTCTGAATTAATTAAAAATTCTCAAACGAGAACACCTATATTATTCGCGAATACCCATTGGAATTCATTGGCTGCAATGTATTTCCGTCCTTGAAAATTTGCTTCGAATTGATGAAAATGATGAGAGCGGCCGAAAAAAAAAAGTAAAAAAGCAAAGCTAAGCGGAAGCTAAAAGGTCTTCTCCACTCCACGCGTTCAACTCTCGTCCATTGGAACTTCCAGTATTTTTGGCACCAGGCTAAATTAATCCATTGCCATTTTCATCCATCCATTGTGGCTCAGTCCCAAATAATGAAATTTAGGGAAAAGAATATTCCACCCTCGATTTTACTTGTTTTTAAGTCTGAAAAAAACTGTCAAATATGATATCGAAATAATAGAATGTTTTATGTAGCAAGTGTCTTGCTAATAGGGCTCAACTTGACCACCATTTTCACTACATATCTATCCACTTCGTATTTAATTAAGGTTGTAATTCGAGTAAACTTTCTTTGCCTGGTCCTTCGTTTTCCCCTTTGTAGTTCAACCATCCCAGCCACGCCAATATTAGGACAGATAATATGGTGGATAAAGACCAAGTAGTTAAGACATTCTTATTATTAGAGTCCCCTTTCGGTTCTGATATTTTCATTCAGTAATACATCATGATCAGTGCACGTTCATAGACTCCTGACTCAGGAGTCCTGACTCAAAGTACGCTCAACCCCTCTTCATATTTGCAACCATTAGAACAAAATCATTAGATTGGCTATACCCGTCACAAAATGAAGAAAAATGTCCGCGTCGGTTAATGCACAATATGAATCGCTTTTGCACAAGCACCAGTCATGCCAAGAAGAACCGGTGCTCCACCTTTTCGAACAAATTCTACTCCACGCATTGCCGCCGGCCAAATGCCGGACGGAGGAAGGAGCTAAGATGTTTCCACTAAAGCTTCAGGTTGCTTGAATGCTGACGTAGGCCGCCAATGACCACTCAAGAAAATACAAACTCCTTCGTAAAAGGGTGAAAAGTCTTCATTTCCGATCGAGGCGCCAGTATTCTGAGATTTCTAAAAAGAGAAATGAATTCCTTGTCATATCTCTATGAGACACCGTTGTTGGTTTCCTTGGACATTAAGGAGCACAATTTACTACACTTAAACCGATAACAACTTGGATTCGGGACGCTTCTAAAAGCTCCTGTGTCGATTGGAAGTAATGTTAACAGACGCAAATTGGCTGAGAGGGGGGCTGTTGGCATGGATGGTTGGCCAACTGTTAGGCATGGTGCATGCACTCTCGGTGGATGTCAACAGTGAACGTACGTTGCCCCCTTCCTATCGTAGGCATGGCTAACTCATACCGAATGCAACTGTAGAATCGATCAAAACCGCAGCGAGTACGGCTGCACACGGAATGATGCACTACTACCATGGAAACGAGACTGGTCAAATCCCTGGAAAGTTACCGGACACTTGGTGGGAGGGGGGTGCCATGTTTATGACTCTCATTGAGTACTGGCATTTTACTGGCGATTCAACCTACAATGACGAAGTTAGCACAGGTATGCAATGGCAAGCGGGAAATGGCGACTATATGCCGTCTAACTGGAGTTCCTACCTTGTGAGCATGACGAACTTTACCAGCCCCTCCATAAGACCCTAATTGATGTACAGGGAAATGACGATCAAATGTTTTGGGGCCTCGCCGCTATCACTGCCGCTGAATTACAATTCCCCGAGGTTGAAGATGGATACTCTTGGCTATCGCTTGCGCAGGGGGTTTTCAACACGCAAATAAAGCGTTGGGATACTTCATCCTGCGCTGGTGGATTGCGCTGGCAGATCTATACTTATGAAGCTGGATATACCATGAAAAACACCATTTCCAACGGTGGTCTCTTTCAGCTAGCTGCACGCCTCGCTCGATACACCGGAAATCAAACATATGCCGAGTGGGCAGAGAAAATCTGGGATTGGTCGGCCTCGACGCCTCTCTTGAACACCAACACTTGGAATGTAGCTGATTCAACCGAGGTGGATGACAACTGTACATCCCAGGGCAACACACAATGGACGTACAATTATGGTTCTTTCCTAGGAGGTGCTGCCTACATGTATGATTATGTGAGTGTGGCAAATATATCTATTATAACTCTTTGTTCTGACACCATGAAAACCCAATGCTGATGGCTGTTATTCTAGACTAATGGAACAACTCAATGGCTCGATGCGGTAAACGGTCTACTAAATGCGACAATCAACCAATTTTTTCCTTACTCAAATAACAGCAACGTGATGTCCGATTACGAGTGCGAAACAACCGAGATATGCAACAACAACGAAATACTTTTCAAGGGGCTTCTTTCAATGTGGTTTGCCTTTACAGCCCTGCTGGTTCCATCGACTTACAGTACTATTGTTCCCAAACTCCAGGGCTCTGCCGAGGCTGCTGCCAAAGCCTGCACAGGACATGGCAACAGTAGTTGCGGAGTGAGATGGTATACTTCAGCATGGGATGGCTGGAGTGGGCTGGAAGAGCAGATGAGCGTGACGAGCGTCCTATCAGCAAACATGATTGGATTGAATACCTCAGGTGTACCCGTTACATCAACAACCGGAGGCAACAGTTCCAGTAATCCTTCTGCTGGAGAAAGTGATGATTCCGGCAGCTCATCTTCATCTTCCAACATTACAACAGCCGACAGGGTCGGTGCAGCCTTTTTCACTATGGTCCTCGTGGCTGTGCCTATATCCATGGTTGTCCTACTCATATTTACTTAATTAATGTATTAGCTCGGAATTACGACAGCAACAATATACCCACAATTTGCGCTCACCTCACAATTCTCTCTTTCTGATCCTCAGTCACACTCACATCCAAGGTCATAGCAACACACTGTTGTTCCCAAGGAAGATACAATACAAGCTTGTCCTCCCAGATCTTAAATCCACAAGCCTTGTATAATCTCAACGCAGAATCATTCCTCGGCTCCGCAATGACAACAACCAGCATTCGCGACACTCGGCTTTCCACAGCCTCTTTATACACTTCCTCAACAGCCCTTTCGATAAGTCGACGGCCATTTCCCTTGCGCCTCCCACTGTCCTGTACAAACAATGCACCAAGCATATACACCGTCGTGCCCCCCGCCACATCGGCTGATACACTAGATTCCTCCACCCGAAAGAACAAATCCCATGGAGCTTTTGACAACATTTCATCGCCTTCATAAAGAATCTTCGGTCCCTGTATAGTGATCGTACCCAGCCAGTCATGACTAAAGAGACGTGGTATCGAATGCTCATTATCATCTTCCAGAGCTTCTGAATCAGAATGGGGATTAAGAGCAATAAACGTCTTTGCCGCCGAATTCTCTATCCGAGATACCCATCTCTCCCTCGGAAACTTGACTTCTATCTCGTACTTCGAGGAAAAGGCTTCCGGATGCTCCTTGAGACCGAGCAGGCGAAGGGCTTTGTATCGCATAATCACGGCTTCTAGTTCGCCATGGGCAAGGTGTTTTGGGATAGAAGTGATATTGTTTGGAATGGGCATTTTTATGGTTTTTCCATTGCTCATTGCTTACTTTTCTATGTTGATGGTAGTATGTACTATTTGATGGAAAGGGAGCGAACATGGACGGTATTATCGATGACTCAGTGTAGACTAGGTAACATTCAAGTTATCCACAAATAGGAGGTGAATTGCTTAACGAGATGCGGTTAGAACAACCACAAGATTACCTTTTGACACGAGGATATATTACATACAACCCCTCACACTAACCTTGTACTCGGAATGGTATTAGTTGTCCACTTTCATTCAGTACGATACTAAAACATCTTTAAGGTTGAACCTTGGTCTATATGTTAGTATGTAATAAATCTCACCCCACCAAGTGGAAGTAGGTTGAGTTATTAATTTGCACGAAGGTTAATCCTTTCACATAAAATCATGTAAGTTAAAGAAGAAAGCGAGGGGGCAAAAAAAAAGATAACAAAGATAAAAAAGAGGGAACAAAGGGAAAGACATTCATTCACAGAGTTATAGGTGCTCAGGGAAAGGCTAAGTACCTTTTTTATAAATTGATCAAGTTTGGTAACATTAAGGTCTACTGTAGGGTATCAAGCCATATAAGCTATGATCACTCAGATTACTTGGAAGTATACCAAAGTACGTTATGTATCAGGTAACTTGTATGATAAGTTGGTGAGTAAGCATTGACGGATCAAAACAATTGCCATGTGAATACTGTATGGTTTGTTCGTCTTCTTGTTCACCAATCTTTATCTGGATAACATCCCTAAGTACCTCATGGGCCATGGCAGTAGCTTCGAAAGTCCGGCAATGACGAAGAGCGAGGTAAAGAGACAGTTTTTCTCAAAGCCTCTCGCGACTTGAAACTACGCAAGTCGCAAGAGTCTTAGGAAAATTATTTTGATGGATTGTGCATATAATGTGTAAGACTCGTCTAAAGGCGCCCAGCCCCAGAATTGGGAAACACAGATTCTATGAACTTTCATCATGCTCGAAATGCGGAACCGATTGCATCACTTCTTTTCACAAATATCGGAGCATCTCTGAAAGCCTTAAGGATTCAATTCAAGGAAGCTTCACTCAAAGTATGGACCAATTGCAATGCTGACTAATTCCTGGCTTGTGGACCATCAACATGCATGCCAGAATCATTACCCAGCCTCTCAATATGCGTGGGCCCATATCCTCTCTGACAATGATATCCACATGCTAATATTTACCCAATGGATTTTTAGAGTATGCCACAGTCTCAAGTCACGATTTCGAAAGCCCAGACCATAAGAGATGTCAGCAGTTAAGGTTAGGGTACACGGGCATCTATTGAACCCTGAAAGACTATTTCCGACATCTGGGCTTACCAATGACCCATGACCCTTCCCGTGGCTTGGTATTGTCAGCTTGTCGAAGAACATTATTGACCTAGCGAGACGTTGTAAAAAGCACTATGAAACTTTGCGCTGAACAGTGCCTTTCTAGGGCAATATTATCTTCAATCCGTCCAGGAATATTGTAGTAAGCCACAGTTATGAGGCAGTTTGTGATGGTACCGGTCATAAACCTAGTTGCCGAATACAAAGTGGCAAAAGGCAACTTGTAGGAGCATTCCACAAGGTCTCGCTTACCAACCTTAATGCCATCCTGATGGACAAAATGCATACCGTCGCAAATCCCTTAACTGGTTCATCGAAAAGGGAGCTTCGAAGTTTTATTGGCATTGTAGGCGCGACTAGGCAATGTTAGACGAACACGGTTGTCGATCGTAGTGCGAAGTGGACCTAATAAGCTTCAAGTTTCACAAGAGCCACATGTCGCGTCTATTAAGCTGGTTACCTTAACCATAACTCAATAGGGAAACTTGGTTTTTGTTCCGATTGAGATAGCTCTTATCACGGTTATTGTGCCCAGTGGCCAAGAAGTTAGAACCATGGAAATTGTTCCACCAGACAAAGGGCCCGATGGCTTCGTGGTGTTCTTTTACGCGAGTGACCAATTAAGAATCTCATGAGAACACAATGGTTTGTATATCAGTAACCCAGCCTCAACCGTGCATGATGTGCTTTAGTGGCTGAAAATATGCAGCAACGTTTATTTTTGTTGAACAGAGTTTGCAAGCTCGTTTAAGTATGTTGAGACCAGACACTAAATATCATTGTTTCAAATATCACCTTCTGATCAACATGAGTCCTTTTCACAACCATGAAATTGACCATGACTAGCAGCGAAGATAAGTTCTATACGCCTGTCAGCACCGATGATACCGACCCATCGCCAGAGTTGCCGATCATCCGTGCTGAGAGACGGCAGTCTCGCAAAAGAAGCAGGATCCTTTTAAGCATTATCGTCTTACAGTCTATCCTGTGTGCAGGGCTGGGAGCGGCATTATATGGACACGGCACTTACATTTGTAATGCCAGATTCAGACCGGGATCGTCCATTGTTCATAGTCAGTGCCACTGTATCTCATTCTAAACACTTGAATATATTTAGCTGAGCGTTCTGAAAGTACCTTACCGCAATATGGAATTCACGGAGCAAAAGGAATACACAACACAGATCCCTGGAAAAGGGTCGTTGTGGGACCGACTGATACCTCGTAAGTGGACCCGAGGGCGGTTCCTTCATCATATTTGGCTAACTATTCGGTAGCTGGTCGAGGGTTTATAGTAGCGAAGAGGACAAAGTCAGGCGCGTTGTCCTTCCAAAGACATTCTTCAAAGCCCCAGGCTCCGGACCCGTCGAGAGAATTCTACTGCTTATCTGGTATTCACCAGATGCATTGCCTTGTTAGTTCATATCACCACGAGATGCATGAGATTAGGGTTTATTTACTGACCATTCAGGGTGTTATTTACAATGCTACACTTTCACATCACGAGCCAGAGCAACCCTCCACAGCTGGTGTCATGACTCATACCGAGCATATCGGGCATTGCGTTGATTATCTTCGTCAGGTATGGACTCTTATCTTCGCTTCATGGCACGAACTGTATCGAGATTAATCCATGATCCTTCCTGATAGGCGATTATGTGCGCAAGCGATTCGTCACTTGAATTGGCGACAGAACTTCATACTGACGGGAAGGTATTGAAGTCGGTTGATGGCTGGAACACCACGCATCAGTGTCGTGACTGGGACAGTTTATACAATTTTGCGTCAGAGTATCGACTTGGTGAATATGAAGGAATTGCTTAATTGGACGTCGAGTATGATTAGGAATGTGTGCGATATACCCATAGTAGGTAGGATATGATATTAAAGCTGGTAATCAATACTCTGTTAATCGACTGGGTCTCTTCTCCTCCGGATACCAGCGGCTATTTAAGGAGGTATTAGTGTCAGTATCTCAAAGAGGTAATAGTCAGCTGACACTAGATATCAGTGACTGGAGGCTTTTATGTTTTGGTAAATCACATCCACCCGCATGCTACTTTCCCTCCGGGAGCGACTCTGCGATACATATACAAAGTTCAGCCGGACATGCGGAACTGGTTATGAATACATTAGTAGATGTACCAAAGATTGAAGAAGCTGCACAACGCTAGGTCATGGAAACCTCATCATTACTACTTGGCAGGCCCCCTCTCTGGTTATTCGCAAAGCATACGCCATAAGGTAAGAGTCAGGGCAGACATAGCCATGTGGCAATTTCAAGATTTAGCATCTGTTCACAAGGTCAATGACTGATGAATAGGAAAGAGATGATGGGGTGTCGTTATATATAGACAGGGCAGCTGCTCATCTCATTCCAGGGGCGGTGATAACCGGCATTGAGGACATGGCTCGACCCTAAAAATAAGATTGGAAGATCGAGTCATCAAAACTCCCTAATTGGATGGATAGCTCTCCGAAATCTAGGCAAACGATAAGGTTATCCGTGCGGAGGATCTCGCTGATTCGAAGGACCAGACGGAAGCAGTTGGAAGAATGAAGCGGCTGCAAGAAGAGAAGATCCTGTTGGTGGTACTCCCTGTTCTGCCAAACACAACAACGAATCATCATAAACAGTTCTCCTGGGGCAGTGATCTCATAAGGCGTACTCCTGCAATGCAATATCGGGTTTCATAAACGCCGACTCCCTGAAACTGGGACGCAAATTGACTTTCTTTCCCGGCAGATCCTCCTCTTGCAGATGCTGTCATGACGTTCAGACTACCAAATGGTTCCCGAGCGTGCGCTGCTGCCCGTTTTGCGATATGTTATTCGCTATTACGTATATTAGGGTTTCCTTTCTTGTTTACTGATTTTACTTGCTTCATGGTATTCCGAACCGTCTTTCGAGTTCATTTCTTTCTGTCTCACTTCGCTCTCTTCTGTTTTGCTGTTTGATATCCTTGTGGCTTCTTCTTGGATAATGTATAATGATGCTGCTCGGTGGTGCTGGGAATTCGTGGTGTTGATACTATAATATCATGAGACTCTTTACTCCTGCCCTGCTGGTCCTCACATTATTATGCCTGTCTCTGGGTCTTCATGGCCCTGCTCTTGCGCAGCAATTCAATGACAGCTATCGGCCGGAGGACCTATCAGCGTGTGCAGTATGTTATTCATCCAATGCCACTGTCTTTCTCAACGAGTCCGTGAATTGACCCCATACGCCAGTCGCAATGCATGCACGATGCCGTGGGGCCCTCCCGATGTTCCTTTTCTGACATCGAATGCCAATGTGAAGACAAAGCGTTCATCGAACACGTATCAGCATGCGCAGTGAGACACTGTAGTGTGGACGATCTATACAGTATGCATATCCAGATCTAACCCTCTTACATATCAACCACACTGCTAACCCTGATGGCTCACCTCAGTCCTGGTCCGAGGCGATGCAAAGCACTGCAATCGCCCCAATGACGACGTGCATAGCCTGATGGTCGGCCTCGCGGTCCTAACACCAGCCGTTACCTTTATCATGGTGACCTTCCGCATCTCAGCCCGACTGTGGACTGCCCGGAAGTTATGGTGGGATGACATTATGCACATCATGGCAGGGGTATGTATGAGTTTTTCACAAGGAAGTGGTCATACACCGCGTAGACAACTAACCCGAGCCAAATTCAACCCCAAAGGTCTTCACAATCCCTCTCAGCGTGTTCGGTAACTATTGTAAGTTCCCTTCAAATTTGTCTCGCTTTACCAAATCTAATGAATTCTTCCCAAGGCGTAAAGCAAGGCTTCGGATACCATCTCTATAACCTCCCCATTCAGTCCACATCCAACATAACCAGCCTCTTATTCTGGTGTAAGCCAACTCTCCCAACCGAAGCCATCCCTACTTTATCCCACTAAACCATAAAAAGGGTACATGTGTCAAGTCTTCTGGCCATTCACCATCCTCTTTGTCAAGCTCTCCATCTTATTCCTCTACCTCCGTATCTTCCCAATCCACCTCTTCCGGATATTCGATTTCTGCTGCATGGGTTTCATGATCACTTCCTTCCTCATCACCACACCAATGGCCATCTGGCAATGTAACCCCATAAGCGCAGCATGGGACTACAACGTCGACGGTGCGCCGTGTCTCAAAATATCCGCGGTAGCATACGCAAATGCCACCGTCAACATCACGACCGAAGTACTAATTCTCATCCTCCCCCTTCCGGTCCTACGTACTCTCCACGTCTCGAAACGGAAGAAGATAGCATTGTTCTCCGTCTTTAGCGTCGGCGTAATGTACTTTTCCCCTCATCCCTCTTTCATCTCTTTAGAACCAAGACTAAAAGGGGAATACAGGGTGATAGCCATAGCCTCAGCACGAATGCCATCCCTCCGCGACATGGGAACATATTATGATCCACCCTACGCCCAAGCCCCAGCTTTCCTCCTTAGCTGCGCCGAAGCAGCCATGGCGCAAGTTTGCGCTGCCGCCCCAGTAATCTACTCAGCGCTCATGCAACTGAAACGGAACAGTCGGAAGAGCTCTGAAGCTTCGCCGTCTAGCTCCCAGGGTCAGAACCGTGTCGATCCACCGGCTGCTCCTGGGTCGGATCCGTCTAATCGCAAGTACCATGGCATGGTTTACTCGGCGTCGTCGATGAATATGTCCGATGTGGCGATTATGGGCCGTGGCTGGATCCAGGGCCAGCGGCGGTCGCAGGGTTCGGGGCCGTCGGTGCATCATTTGGAGCATTTGCGGCAGTCGTCTCGTTCAGATCCGGGGTTCCTGGATCGGAGGGCGAGGCATCGCGGTAGTGACTTATCGGCGGCTGAGGAGGGGTGTTTTCCACCACCTACGGTGGATGCGTTAATGGAGCAGGTATAATTGTTTTAATGTCTTGTTGAGCTGTGCTCGGGAAAATGGTCTGTTAATGTGTCTAATACCAAACCTATAAACATCTATGCTATAAAGAAAATTAATGATGAATTATAGCTATAATGATCACGGGCTATGCTCGTCGAATTATGCATCCCAGTAGCACACATCATAGGCAGTGGAAAGCGATCATGTATACAAAGCAATAACACTCATCACGGCAGTTGCTTCAAGGCCGCCTGTGCCCTTCGCTGGATTAGTACGCCCAGCGGAAGGTCTTCCTCGTCATAAAACTCAATGTCTTCATCAACACCAAAGTCACGCAGCCTCTCACCCTCCGCGTTCCTCCATCCTTCTTCGCCATCATGAGATATATCGCCATTTTCGCGTTCATGATCTGAAGACGAGCTGCCCTCATCCAGATCTTCTTGAATGCGATGGTGAAAGCGCTTGCGGCGTTGGACATTCAGGCCAGCCCTTTGGCGATTCAGATCCTCTGCTTTACGGCGATTGAATTCTTCGACGCTACCATAGCCAGAGAATTCGGCGCCATTTCCCACACTGATTAGATGTCTCTGTGGTAGAGGAATACGGTCTGGATCGGGGGGTGGCCATGTAACATGGGGGTCTGCTTCCAATTAGCGTTTATCGCTGATGTCACCAAGAGCCAGCATGGACCAAAACTAACCTTCGAACCCATTAACCTCAAACTCTAAGCCGGTGCTACGAGCTGGTGTCCTAGCAAGCGGCCAGAACCAACTCAAGACCTAGCCCTACACGTCAGCAAAAATAGGAGAACAATGAAGGACGACCCACATTGGAGCTTCCGCCCATTCCTTGTTTGATATTAGACAAAATGCCAATGTCATAAGGAAATTCCTGTCTCCTGATACGAATGCGAACTCCTCCAGGGCCATCCAAGAATCCTCCGAAGTGCCGGGCACGTCGCAACAATGTCTCGTGTCTCTCGACTTCCCAGGATTCAATGGTGGTTGTATTGGAACCAAGAGACCAGAGCGTCCTGATGAGAAGAACAGACAACACAAATACCGTAAGGCTATTTACGACAAGAAGAATAAACAAGTGTCCTATTTGCGTCACACTGGGGCCCAGGTACTAATCACTTGTTAGTACCGGGCAAATGTTCCGCGATACAAAGTTCTTACACTAGGGAGATCCCTGGCGGCCCATACTATCGACGCTCTTTCAAACAAAAGTGTCTCAAGATAGCCCATTCCCAACACCGCATAGAAGAGGAACCGCACAAAATGAGGGAATGTGAAGTGCGAAATACAATTCGTCGTCCAGGGGCAGTGATGATCCATTTTCGGGATGCATCTATGACACTTTGTCAGTCACCGAGCGCCCTCAAGGCTTGACAGCAAAATTGCTAACCTCTGGCATGTCTTGCAATGATGTGCACGTGGCGGTTTGAAGGCTTCGCATCTACGGCACCATCGTTGTCGACCGGTCGCATTGTCAGCTTCCAATTGCTTGCTATCACGAGGCCTCCAACTGCTGGAAATGCGTCCAGGGTCTACGGTACAGGATCTATAGTAGCATATCCAGATGCAGAGAGCAAAGATGTTTAGGCGCCATAGTTCCTGCTTCTTCAGTGGTGCAGGTTCAAAATAAAGAAAGAAGTACTGTGATGTATAAGCGAGAAAGCTGATCAGCACAGATACCGAGGGAATCGCAAGCCGCGAGACTTGAAACGAGGAGCAGAGCATTCTGACTTCAAAGTCAGGGTCATATATCCTCAGGTGGGCAAAGTTGATGTACCCGCGAAAGTTCGAAAAGTTGTTGACAATTCTCCCAATATCCAATATTAGGAAAGAATGATTTATTACCGGCTGACTAATTGCACATCACGTGTGGCCAATCATGTGCGTGGAAATACTATTATTTGTTTCACTTCTTTTCAGGAACAAACCACTATTAACTACTACTACAGACCGCGTCAGTCATCCAATTGTTTATTTATATAGTGTAAAATCATTGATAATATTATTGGTATTTCATTCCCAGTCGTTCCCGAAAGCAATGGTATCTCAATCGTGCTATTACTACATGTGAGAATGCCAATTGCGGCACTTCCTCAGGCCACTGTCCGAGCTATTGGCTCAACATCAGTGATATCAGACCCATGCTCGGTCGTGAAAGAGCTTCTAGATAATGCTTTAGATGCCTCTGCAACGTCCGTCAGTATTGAGGTCTCTACGAATACAATTGATGTTATTCAGGTTAAAGACAATGGCCATGGCATCCCATCTACTGATCATGCTTTCGTTTGCAAACGCAGCTTTACAAGCAAGATCCAGACTGTTGACGACCTCCGATGCCTTGGTGGAAAGTTCTTAGGGTTCAGGGGAGAAGCCCTCGCCAGTGCAGCTGAAATTTCAGGTAGCGTGGCAGTTAGCACCAGAACCGAAGCCGAGCCAGTGGGGTCTTCTCTCAAGTATGGGAGAAATGGGGAGTTGCTGAGGTATGGCATGGGTTCCTGTAGCCCTGAGGCCCATAGCTGACTCATATACTTCAGTTCTCAACGCGCATCACATCCCGTGGGCACAACAGTCCGTATAACTGACCTTTTCAAGCACATCCCTGTTCGAAAGCAAACAGCTCTGAAAAATGCTACAAAGGCATTAGCAGCCATTAGAAAGTTATTGCAGAGCTACGCTGCTGCTCAGCCCTCCAAGCGATTATCCTTAAAGGTTGTGAAGGCTAAGAATGAAAATCTTAATTGGATCTATGCCCCGGCAAAAAGCGCGACAATCAAGGACGCTGCAATAAAGATCGTGGGAACCGATGTTGCTTCCAGTTGCATTTTAATACATTGGCCTTCTAGCGAAGATGTAGACTCTCTGCAACCTCGGGTGGACAACACGCCAGGATTCAAATTTGAAGTGCTTCTCCTTGACCCTGCGGCCGGTATATTGCCTTCTCGTCCTTTCATTTTGAAGAACCGTCTAACAAACATAGATTATGCGAAAATCAAAGGTGTCGGTCAATTCTTGGCCATCGACGACAGACCAATTTCATGCTCCCGGGGAATAGGACGGGATATTTCCAAGTTGTATAAATCATACCTTCGCTCGACTCTTTCACGCGCCAATGCTAGTCAGACAATACCTGACCCCTTCCTCTGCTTACATGTTCGTTGTATTGGAACAACATATGACGTCAACATAGAGCCCGCTAAAGATGATATACTGTTTGAAGACGCCCAAAAACTTGTTTCACTTGTGGAGGCCCTCTTCAGAGATACATACGGCGAAAAGAAAGGCTCTCGCGAAAGACAGTTGAATCAGCAAAGCCAAAAGAGTCCTGCAGCAGATAGCAAAGGCTTTAATGTTTTCCTAGCCCGGAAGAACCAGTCTGAACGCACGTTAGCTCCTGTAGACGACAGTAGAGAGCCGCATACGACAAAGTCTGTTGCGGCTCGGTCTCTTGTCCAGTCAGCAGAAGGTTTGACCGAATCTCACAGGCAACAGGCACAAGACCTCAATGCTTGCCAAACGATTGGTGAGGCTACGAATAAAAAGTCTCCAGAAACGTGGTCTACGACAAACCATAACGTTCCGTCTCGAGGGTGTGACAATATTTCATCTTCAAAGATGGTTCTACTCAGTCTTCAGGGTGTAGCTATGATCAACTATCGACGCACAGACGCAATCAGCCAAAGCAAAGGTCGCCAAAAGCCTCAAGCAGACTTTTACCTAGCCCATCCACATCGGAAATATCCACAGCGAGCTCTCCGGGTACTGAGTTTTCGCGAACAGCTCAGACCTCCCCCACCACGCGATTTAACAATGAAGCTGCTCGAGCTGCAAGGGATCGTGCAAGGGAGAGGTATGGTAACGGAGCTCTAGATACTTGGTTCAAGAAGACAACCCAGGGCGCACTTGCTCGGATAGCTGCTGAACATGGGGTGGAGGATGATCGGGACGAGCCAACGCTGAGTAGGTTAGCGCATGAGCGCTTTCATCCTCAGGATCAGCACCCAATAGACCCGTCCGCAAGCTGGGAGTCCCCTTCTAGTGCCACCCCTGGAATCTTGGGATCTTCAAGGCCAGAACAAAATCTTAATCCAGCCTCAACATCACAGAGGACAGAATCTGAAAAGCGTCAAGAGTTTCCAGTCCTTGAACAATGGGCTTCTCGCCTACAAAGTATCTCTGGGTCTAGTCAAAACGCGAACCTGGAGGATGCTTTAGACTTTGAAATCCGAAAGAAAGAGGCTATTCATAAACGCCGAGAGCAAATGAAAGCTTCGACAAATTCCCCGCACATGAACAGATACCTCGCTGCGCGTGCTGCTTTGCAAACTGATTCTAACGGTACCGGGGGTCAAAACCTCATCATCTCAAAAGAAACCATATATAGGTCCAGATTAAACCCTCATGACCCGAGGTCATATCTCATACGGTGCCATAACACGCGCGAACAGGAGACATCGTCTCAAGATGACAAATTTCGACGTATAAATACAGTCAAACTACCATTAGAAAAGATTCCGGAAGGATCCGAGATGCATGATGTATGTCTTAAAGCACCCGTCACGCTTCCCATAGTGTCGAAATTGCATGAGCACCTAGTCAAGAATGATCTATATACGCAATGTGGAAATCAATATGACGCTTTCTCCAAGTATGATTCACAGCCGGATCTTGTTTCCCTATGGAAGGCTAGGCTATCCGTCCTGGCCCAGCGCAACTACAGAACGAATGACGGCACCAATATTTCAACCCCACAGTTTGACTTTACTGAGTTGTCCCAACGTTTGAATGATTCCCAGGCATGATATACTATGTTTATTCTTATATTATGTGATGTTCTAGGTCGTACGGGGAACTTACATTTTTTAATGGCGTGACATGGTGATGAAGAGAAGACGGCAATTTATAGAATTACCGAATTTTCTTGATCAGTCCGATGGAAATTAATAATCAAAAGCTTGAGCATGTTTTTATAAAATCAAGGATTCAGCCGGAGAGAGTGGAGCCAATTGCTGTGTTGAGATCTATCCGAACATCACTTCACATTTACATAATTCTGACATCAGTGCCCCAAGAATCATCTATAAATATACCATGACATTTCCTCTTCATGCCCAATTGCATCAGCATCACAATCATGGACATATACGGCTCTAAGAAGCCACTGGTCGACATCGACCACTCAATTAATCAAATGGCCGGCCAAAAGTCCGGTTACCTGAACACTGGCGATGTAGGCATATTCAAATCAACTATCCTTCCGTCATTCACGCTACACACCGGTCTCTCAGTTGCGTCCTTCGTCGCCGCAAAATCCACTGACAAGGGCGAAGTGAAAGACTGGTGCTGGCCATCCAGTCAAGTAATTAACGCCTGGTGGAGCGCTGTCGGTCGCCAAGTCGTCTGCGATAATGTCTCCTTCTCAACTGCCTGGAATGCGATACCATGGACTGAAAAGACTCTCCTCAGCTGTGTCACCATCTGGGGTACACGACTCTTCTACCGCATCGCGACGCGGACCATCAAACGCGGCAAGGATGATCCGAGATACGATCAAATGAAGCAACAGGATCCTAGTTTCTGGAAGTCGGCTTTCTTCAAACAATTCCTTCCCGAGGCGGTCTTCTTGACGTTTATCACACTTCCCTTCACCTTGCCTTTCCGATTGTCTCAGTCGTCGCTCAACATCAACACTGAAACCGTAGGAGTTTTCCGCGCCCTAGGTGTTGGACTATTTAGCGCAGGCTTCGCGATGGAGGCTTTGGCCGATACCCAGCTTGAACTGCACCGCCAGGAACGCACAGATCTGTGCAGACATGGCGTGTGGAGCATCGTCCGTCATCCGAAGTATGTTTATATTCGCCCCCTTTGAGCCCATGAACCAAGGACTGACTAGAACTAGCTACCTCGGCGACGCCCTCGTCCACATTTCTTTCGTCCTCTTGAACGCTGCTAACTCCTTCAATCCCGCTGTTCTCCTTGGTCCCGTCGCGAATTATCTCTACCTGCGCGTTGTGGGCGGCGACAAGCAGAACGAAGCAAGCCAAGAAGCCCGGTACAAGGAGCAAGATCCCCACAAATACAAACAATTGCAGGCCTGGCGCCGCGAGAAGAACAGCTTCTGGCCCAGCCCCTCGGAGTTAGTGAACCCTTGGACTTGGGCTGTGATCGGCAGTGGTGTTGTTGGTGTTGTTCTAGAAGAGGCTGTCAGAGGCTGGATTTTGAATTGAGGTCTGTTATGAAAGATAATTTCTATAATAAAATGTAATAGTTATCCAATTGTTTCCTACTCGGTTGACGTGCATACCATATAAGATTACTAACTTACATGTATCACCCATAATCTTTCGCCCATCAAACTCGTCAAAACGGGCTGTTACGTGGACGGGGGAGCACCATCCTCCGGTCCTCCGTCTTTGACTACACATAGTTGCTCCTCAATTAACCGGTCAATTGACGTGGTTGGTCATTATAAATTACTTCCACCTTCACCAACTCTACACAGCTTACTGCCTAACCTTTGACACTAGTCTGCAGGTCAATGTTGTATTAAATGCCTCGCATGTACGCCGGTCTCGTTCTATACAGAGTATATTCAATTCTATATGCAAACCTTTCTCCCATTGATCAAGCAACTACCTCCTTCTCATCATTGACTATCTTCGTTTTTGCTTCCGAGCCCTCATCTAGCCCCTCCTCCAGTGACCCTTTGGAGGACTGGCTCGCCGCACGAACAATCTTCCAGATTGGCCAGTCCCTCTGGAACAGGTCCTCCAGTTGTTCTAGGCTCTGGCCCATGGTCTCGGGGTAGAAGAAATACACAGTGACCGGGAAGGTGGCAGTGACGAACATGTATACCAGGTAATACTTCCACCCGATGTTGGTTAGCGCGACGGGTGTGACCATTTGTACCATGAAGTTCCTGTAGTGTATTAGGAGGAGTCATTTGAGGTATGAAAGGAAATGAAGTTGGAGTAAACTTACCAGAGCCAGTTATTGGCGATTCCTAGTGAGGTCATGGTCACGCGGAGTCGAAGTGGCGCGATCTCCGTACAGTACAAAAAGGTAGGGCCGAGGAAGCCGATGGGGAAGAAGAAGTTGAACAAGAAGAGGAAGAATGCGCTCGCGATCGATGCACCGCGGTTCTCGGGGCCCGCGAAACGGGACGAGATAGCCATTGCCATCATGCAGAGCGTGACACCGGTGCCGGAGAAGAGGAAGAGCTTCCGACGGCCGAAACGGTCGATGGTGAAGAAGGCAACGAACGAGGCGAGACACTTCCAGGTCATGGCGCATGCGGCAAGGATGCGGGATACGCTTGCCGAGAGGTCGAGATTATCCTGGAAGATGGTCGTGGAATACGTGGAGATAACATTTGCGCCTGTCATTTGGATCCAGAATTGAATGCCGATGCAGAGCATCAAGCGGTAGAAGAGTTTGCCGTCTTTCATGGTGAAAATGTCTTTGAATGAGGCGGTGTTCTGGGCGGTTTCTTCGAGGGAGGATTGAATGGCTGCAATCTCTTTCTGGATATCTTCGCTTCCTGCTTCGATGTTTTTGATCCTTGCTAATCCTTGAGCTGCTTGTTTGGCCTTTCCTATACGGACAAGCCAGCGAGGGGATTCGGGGAAGAGAAAGACTGAGAGGCAGAGAATTATGCAGGCGGCGGATGGGATAGCGAGTGGGACTCTCCAGGACACAGGGTGTTGGTCGATGCGTGAGAAGCCATAGGCAACCCAGTCCGCGACTGCATATCCACAGGTGATGAAGATACCGTCGATGACTACATGTTTGCCCCTGTTTGTTGCAGGGGAACACTCGGATTGCCAAATGGGGACTATCGAGTTGAGAATGCCGACACCCATCCCGGTTACTACACGGCCGACAATCAATTGAGATAGTTGAAACGCGCTGCAGGAAATAGCGGTGCCAATTAAAGCGACCAAGCCCCCCAGGAAGACATTCCTTCTTCGTCCGAGAACGTCGCCGGTGAACAAGCAGGATAAGGCTCCTACAGCTGCTCCGAGGGTGAATGACGCGACATAAACACCTTCAATAACAGACCGATGGGACCTGTCTGCTCCGGTAGTATATGTTGTATCAATCTCAGGGAAAGTCTGTACCCAGTGATCGAAGTTTACCAGTCCGCCGACCACGATTTGGACATATCCGAACAAGAAGAAAGACGGGAAGACAACGAGGACGGCTTGGGCCACTCGTAAAGGACTCCCTTTTAGCATCTCGGGAAGGGAAAAAAATGTTGGATAGGGTAAATGTGTGATTCAGGCCAGGGCTTCTATACGCCTAGAACATATAAGGTCTTATAATATCCGTAAATTCAAGCACGTCTGGAGTAAGCGGACGCAGCGGTCAAAGTCTGCAGAACCTGAGAATTGGCATCTTGAGATGTTACCAATTTACAGAGGGCCTGCCCTGGATTAGAGCCCTTTTGCGGAGGATCTCCATTTCTACGTACTCCTGCACGAGTGGATAGATATATGTCCGAGGTCCTACATCGCGTTGCAGATGATTGGTAACGAGGTAGCCACGTCGATCCACGAAGCTTATCTCTCCATAACATCTGCGAAACCGGGGCTGTGTTAATATATTGAGTTTAATAACAGCAGGCTCTTAAGTGCAGTGACTGAGTTCCCTACCTTGCCATCTAAACGGGACTTGGCACTGAGGAGCTACTCTGTAAGGTCAACCCAGAGCGTAACTGTCTATTAGCTCGCACGGCATTTCGATGGAGGCTGAGTCGAGCAAATAATCAATAAAGCTTGAGAGACTTTGATCTGTCATAGTTCCCATTTCCGTATACATGCCAGTGTTAAAATAAATACCGCAAAGCCACAAATCGCGCGAACACACAGGTTGGACTCTGAACAGTATACAAACACACCATGATATCTTCGCATGTAAATATGGCAGTTTAAGACCAGATAGTGAATTAGGAAGAGTTTTTAGCGATTGCTATCCTCTGGCAGCAACACCTATGATTTGTCAATCACCCGAGCTTCTCCATTCTATCAAGTGAAGTGCGAGGCAATTTCTGATCTCAACCACGACATCCGCTTGACACCTGATGTGTCTCATATCTGACCGCTAGGTCGCACGGCTCTAGCATTCCATTTTCAATAGTCTAGATACCCATATAGCACCTTAAACGTCTGAATGTAGAAGAAGGAAATAATGGAATGAGAATGCTCACCATGTAGCCTGCCCGCGTACGTGCATGAATCCAAAGAAAAACAATTTAGACCATGCAAGGGGTAGGCTCAGACCTCTGTTGATCCGTCTACGCTCACCGCAATGCACGGATTCAACCATAAACCTACATTCTGTGGTTGAGGAGTTTTGGAAACAATTTCCCTTTTCGGGTAACTTCACTATCACTGCCTTTTGCAAACTTGGGGTCCACAACTCGGCTTTTAACAGCCATCAGCATAGTGAGCAGCTATATCACAAGCATTTGGCTTCTTATTTATTTTTCAGTTGCTTTCGTCTTCCTGTGCTGTTGAGCTTTGAACATGTCAATCGATCTGCATACTGTCATCCTGATTAGTTTTGCCACCACTGTAACCATTGTAACAGGGATCACAAACAATTATCATAAGGCGACTTGTACTTGTCTTTCAAGGCATCATAACAACACTTCCACATTACTCACCGACGCAATCAATAAAGTTTAATGTAATTTCCCCCCTCTTGCTGCCCCGACCTTTATCTACATGCCGACAATGTGCCGCAACCCCGTCGGCGATAAAAGGACACGAGCCTGCAGGTGAATGTCGTCCATTGTTAGTAGATCTGTTCATATAACACTTTAAGCACTTTGCTTATTAGTCTTATAAACATGTTTTAGGTAGAAGAGGGAACAAGATGCTTCATGTAGTCTCCAAGACGCGGGGGTTAATACACATGCGATTAATAAATAGGGAGTTTAACCTAGTTATGATTTTCAAAAAGGCTATCTGGGCAATTTGTATGAATTTTATTTGAGCATTTAGTTGCTAACTTTTACTGCAAAAGTCAAAAACATAGTCAGTGATTTGTTCACGTGCAGTTGTAACTATGAATGTTCTCTTGTTTCCTCCCATTCCGCCTTCAACCAAGTTTACATCTAATAGTATAGATATGTCCCTTGCTCTTTGCATGTTGTGAACCTTGATTGAATTAAATTCAAGACTACAGGCACCGCTCCCACGGTACACCGACACACTAGCCATGAATCAGTTCAAACGCTGAAGATGACTTATTCCAATGATGAGAGAAAGTCAATAAATCTTCAATTTGGGATAGAATATACTATTCCATCATACGCTTGGTCAGCCAGACTACAGGGAATTCATCATTTGGTTTTCATAAGTGTTTATATAAGTTTGAAAACCAAATAATAAATTCCCTGTAGTCTGGACAGTGAACTTACAAATTATTGAATTTCAGGATAACGAAGGATGACAATACTCATCAAAAACATAAATCAGTATCCCTTCCCCCTCTGAAACTCATTAATCAAATTCTCTCCCTTTTGTAACCGGCCTAAGTTCTCTTTGAAAATATCTAGAGTCCGGGAGAAATATTCAACTCCTAGCGAGCTAACATGCGGACTAATTTGCACATTCGGTGCGTCCCACAATGGATGATCAGCTGGTAAAGGCTCTGGATCTGTTACGTCCAGCGCAGCGCCACCTAATTCGCCAGATTCTAAGGATGCAATAAGTGCATCCTGGTCCAGGACCTTTCCGCGAGAGATGTTGGTTATGTATGGCTTCGGATGCTTGGGTAGGGCATTCGCCGACAAGAGTGCGAATTCCTCAGCGCCGATGAAACGAGTTGTCTGCGGCGTTAGAGGCAGGGCAATGACTAGATGGTCAAACCCAAGAGACAGGAACTTGTGGATCGATTCTTTGTCCGTACCATGGTGCCAGGAGACCGGAATTGTACCTTCAGCATCACCTGTGCCAGGTACGATAAAGCCCGTATCACGACGGGATGATGGTGTCGGGCGAGGCGATGCTGTGTACGCATGAACTGTCATCCCCAAGGCATGGGCGACTCGGCCAACTACTCCTCGTCAGCTGAGCGTTCTATTGTCATTGAAGTGCTGGAGCCAAATTATACTCTGTCGTCCAATACTTCCATATCCCAGGATTCCGACCTTTTTACCCACTTGATCGTGAATGCTTTCAAAATGTTTATCAACGTCCTTTCGCCACTGATGCTCCTTCTGATTTTCATAGGCATGGGCATATTTTCGAGACGCAACGAGCCAATTCATCACCGTCCACTCAGCGATTGGCGGCCCATGAATGCCGGAACTACTGGTTAGCGGAATGGCGGTTTCTTTGAAAATCGGGTTGTGAAGCGAATGATCCAATCCCGCGGATATAAAGTGGATCAATTTGATGCTGTAGGTAAGTTAGAGTCACTACTCGAAAACATTCAGAAACACAGCGTTGTGGGGTCCGTACTTCTCCGCATCTTCCACTTTCGGAAGATTGTTGAGGGTCACAATGTAGGTTGCCTTCCTGGCCAGTTCTTCAGAGCTCTATCAGTACGAATAAGATTCGGCAAGGTAAAGATAGTAAGCGCTCACCGCTTGGAATGGGAGCGCCGAACTCCAGCTTCACCGTTGATATGTCCAGCTGCGGAAACTTTTCCCGAGCCTCCAACAAGCGCGAATTGTCCTGATAAAAGGCGATGAGCAAATGCTCTCTGCTTGTAGGGGCGTCACCCATTGTTTCAAATATGGTATATGATAAAGTGACAACACGCCAGCACCGCAGATATAAGTCGAGGTAATGTCGCCATTCTGTCGGAGTCTCACGTACTTAATAGTCCGCGATAAGGTGGGGTTCCACTGGGGACTTTCGGGTTGAATCCGGTGGGTCTGTTAACCGATATGATCAACTCGTTGACTCCATACGTGACTGTTTCAAATGACAATCTTCTATATCAAAGTTATTTGAGCCAGTAGGATCAGGAGGTGTTTCGCCAAATCTCTTTCTCAACAAAATCGGGGTGTTATACTTACACGGAGCAATTGAGTAGATGAAGCCAAGTCTTCTGATTCCACTCCCCTTATCAGCTTCCCCACCCGAAAACAAAGGAACTACGCTGCTTAGATTTCTCAGCATTTCTCATCCTTATACCTCTTATCGTCATTATTCCGCCATTGAGCAAAAACACAATAATCATTCGATAGCTTCCATTTTCCTACCTCATTTCCAGATCAAAGCGCACAAATATGGATCAGCTTCTCGCCGCATCGGAACAAATCCTCCCCGGTGACCAAACCATAGGAATTTGCGCATACCCTTCGACAATAAGCAGCAAACCCCTCGCTTCGAATCCCAGCTTCTCATACACTGACCTCGCCATCTGCGTCGATGACAAATAAACATCGATCCCATTGCTCTCCGCTCTCCGCAACCCCCAACGAACCAGCATCGTCGCAACTCCCCTCCCGCGTGCAGTCGGGTGCGTCGCAAGCATATCCACGTCTATAATGATGATCACAGTCAGCATCAGGCCCAACGGATCACGATAGCAGTTCAAAGACGACAAAAGAACAAGAGTAAATAACACAAGAAGAATACAGTAATGTTTCTTTCCTCGCATGACCTCCATCTCGCGCTCATGAATCGCACCAAAGAACCTATCTCCATACTCTGCATCGCAACTCCCAGGCCACGGAACACTAAATCCATCGTCCATATCGACTTGGTCGGGCGATGCAGGAAGCGACCATAACACAAAGCCTATGATCTTACCACCCTCGTCGGTGACTTTCAGGACTCGCTTACGAGGATTCCGGCAGTCTTGCGATATAGCTCGGATCCACCAGTCTCGGACATCGGGGGCACGGGGGAAGAGCTTTTCGACGGGAGGGTCGTTGGCGAAAGAGGCGAAGAAAAGGTCAGCGATATATGGCGTGTCAGTGGGGTTGGCGTGGTGGAGAGTTAGAGGCATCTTGTTTCCCTTCGTGTTATTGGTGTAACATCCAATATACACAGTGACTAATTTCCTAGGTGTAGGAGTATAATGAACATTAGGTTTGCAGTCCTATGGTACTGTCAACAATACTATATTTTAATGACTAAGTTGAGAGTTAATACTATACCAATAAACTCGGAAATATCAACCTTCATCATGGACTTCATCACAAAGTCAAGTGATTCCCATAGGGTTTAGATTTACTAGTATAACCGGGTCCTGTCCTCTTCCTGTCAAGTTACATCCTAGTTTCCAACCTTCACAGATCAATAAAGACCAAGCTCTGGTCTCAACCATATTCTTTTTTTTAGGGGTTTTAGGCTTCCAGCAAAAAAAAAAAAAAAAAAAAAAAAAAAAAAAAAAAAGAAAAAGACTCAAGCTCCATCAGATTATCCATTCCATTCAATCCACAATATTACATTACCTCATAATACCCACCAACCCAGAGCCAAATGCTTCATAACTTCTTCTAACCACAATGTCTCCAAAGTCTCTGACAACCAAATCACTACGAACTCCGCCACCTAGACGACTGAGAAGGTAATAATGACCTCATCTAGCCGCTAGCACGATCAAAGTCAATTACGGCATAGATGCGCACCGAAGCTGGGTCCACTTACCGTTGCACGGTTACTGCTTTGAACGTGGAGTCACAAGTGGGTCAATTGAGACGGTTACAAAGATCGAGTCCCATTTCAAGGTCAATGCGTTATTGAGGGGGTTCAAGCTCACGGAACATCAGAATCACTTGTATCGTTGTCAATGAGAGGATTGGAGGAAACATTGATTGACACTGATCGACAGCGCTACTCAATGGAACGAACTGTAGATCAAG
The DNA here is from genome assembly GCA_009193465.1 of Aspergillus avenaceus. Lineage (NCBI taxonomy): Eukaryota > Fungi > Ascomycota > Eurotiomycetes > Eurotiales > Aspergillaceae > Aspergillus > Aspergillus avenaceus. Next base: position 57,348 of record ML742115.1, on the reverse strand, counting down.
ACTGTCAAATCAGTGTTGCAGTTTGCAAACCCACCGGGTCAAGTCTTTCGGGCAACGCAACTGAGCTGGAAGGCCTCCAGATAGTATGCGCTTGCAGAAGGCTGAGTGAAGACAGTAGGTTATCCATCCGTGGGTCTCCAGGGATAAAATGTTTGTAAGTTATTATAATTATCTCAGGCCTGATTATATACTCATTAAAGAGAAGGACACCCCACCACAACAGAATACATATAAATATACTATATATGCAGGATAATGCAAGATGCTAAAGCAAAACCAAGAACCAATACAGCCAGCACATACAACGCCTTGAACACGCAAACAACCGGAAAAATCATATCATATCGTCATTACCAGGGTCACCTACAATGGGGCCCCAAGTTTACTCAAACGTTCCCTTAAGGCGTCCAGCTCGTCATCCGTTTCAGTCTCGGGCTTCTTCATTGTGACAGACCGATATTCGGTATCTCCCCCGGGTCCTCCTACAGTCACCCAGACAAACTTGCTTCCGACGTCAGGTTTTTCTTGGGGACCATCCCAATAGGGGCCCATCAGGCCGCCAGCCTCTGCATCCGGCTCCAGCGCAGATCCTCCACCCAAGCGTCCATGCTTCACCCAGCCTTTGAGCACGTTCTTGATAAAACTCATTTTCTGGAGGAAGCCATTGGCATCGAGAATCTCTCGAATACGTTCATCCATAGGATCGGTGCTAGCACTATACGCAATGTTGAGGAAGGTACCCGCCTCCTCGGATGTGATCGCCCGACTCTCGAATCCAGCTCGATGCATCCTACCATGGGTTTTCAGATAGCGAGCAGCAGCGGGAGATAAATGATAAAAATCAATCCACGGTGAGGAACTTCTGGTGCGACCGGGGGATATCACGAGCTTCGTGTGATCTGGGAAGTTGAACTACAGGGCCAAAATGGTTAGTAATGAAATTTATCACGCACAAGGGATCCGCAACCAACCTGGAAGGCGCCATCGCCAAAGCCCCAGACTCCTGTGTTACCCAAGCGCTGGTAAAACTTAACGAACTGGCCCTGACTTTCATAAGGCCCATGATCATCATGTAAGCTTTCTTCTCCATGTCTTGCTAGAGATCCAACCATATACATGCCGAATTGATACGTTAATTTTAGACGACGAATCTTTTCCGAGTCTGCGCGTGCGCACTCAAGGCCGGAATTAGTGCGTGTTTCTTTCTGGCCAGCAAGGGAAGAGCTTCCAGAAATTCTGACAGACTCAAACAGCATAGGGCTGATAAAAGCACGACGAATGGCACCACGACATTCTGGGAGACTATCTCCACAATTTTCATGCAGCTCAACTAGCTTTCCATCACGCGGCACAAGGTAATCATTCTCCGAGTACCTATAGGCTGGGTCCTCTTTAGAACGGGCCTTGCGGCGAAGGTGTGTTTCGCCCTCGCGCATGATGAGCCCAGTTGCTGGCTGTCCGTGAGCGGGCTTGAAGAGGCATCCAACACTCCCGTCGTCCAACACATATCCAATTCCATACCGGTTAGTGTAATCTACCCATTTAACGACGTATGTATGCGGGGTTTTTCTCAATGTTGTCCGTCGACGCGAGGGTGAGGATGGGACCAAGTTAAATAGCATGTGTCGGATGCCTGCATTCACATCGTCGATTGATGTTCTGGGCAAGATATCACACGGATCGTCACGGTGAAAAAGAGGGTAGCAGCCTATTGATGAGCGAGGTTTGCTCGCGGATGATGATGATGATGATTTTTTGCTACCAGCCCTGCTCACAGGTTGGGTTTGAGCTTCTGCTACGGCACGACGGTTTTGGGCCCGTTCTTCCTTAGCAAGCCTTTCTTCCTTGGAGATCCTCTCATCCTTAGCGACCCCCTTATCCTTGACGATCCTTTCATTCTTGACGATCCTTTCATCCACGGGCATCTGGAGCAAAGGGTTTTTCGGCTCAAGCCTAGGCGGGGCACGAAGGGGGTTCTGTCGTGAGACAGACGGCAATCTTTCCAAAGCTGTAGACACAGGTCGTTCTTTAGAATTGAGGGCACAGGCTGCTTCTTTACTAGCCGCTACCAATCTCCGGGACTGCGAACGTGTCTTCCCAACAGTCAGCATATTAGTGTCTTGACTTGCTTTTGGCTCTGGTGGAACGAAAACCCGCTCCAGGTCACGCATAGAACCAGAGTATGATGCTGCCACACCACGTCGTGCGCGAATAGGTCGCTCTGCAAGCCCACCAGTGGGAACATCGGGTACAGCAGCAGCTTCCTGCGTCATTTCTTTTGTTTCAGCCGAAGGCCGCATTGGTGGCGCTGATAGTTCACAGGCAGCTGTAATTTTCCGGGCAGCTCCCCTACCGATTGATGCCTGCTGGCGAAGGGTTGCGGCGTGGCTTTGCGATGCCTGTCGCCGTTGCTGTGCTGCAGCAAGAGCTGCCTGGGTCCGCGAAAGGGAGGACGAGGTGCTCCGGGACGATGAGCTGCTCTTTGAGGAAAGAACGCTACTGTCGAAGGAGCTGCCCTCCCTACGATTTAGGGAAGGAGCTTCCGGAATGCTCCAATCTCTGTCTAATATATGAGGATACCTGTAGACGATATCTTCGGGAAGAGGAATCATTGGCTGAAGGCCTTTCTCTTCCTCAGCTAGACATTCAGCAAATGCGGACTTTGAACCATTTTTGCCGGCAGCTTTACGAGCAGTACCATCCGGCTTTCGGCCCACACCACACAGACTGTAGAAAGCTGTTTTGCATATGGGATACCGCTGATTGGGATCGTCAACATGCTCTATATAGCTCGATAATCTCTCGTCGTACTCTAAGCTACTTCCAAACATCATGCGATCACCCCGCGGTTCATCTGACCTCAGCCATACGGGTTTAGCAACACAACATGCTGGGTCAAGCCTTTTAGGGATGCAACCGTCGTACATGTTGAAGAAAGGGTGCTCAACAATATCATCGGGGTCGGGCCGCTCATTTTCTGCGAGATTAAGACAAGAGCTGACGAGGGATTTGGCCTCCTCCGGGATGTGGTTGGCACACTCTGTGTTATTGGGCCACACATATGTGAGACTTCGCACTTTCTTATAAATTTCTTCTTGGGTCTTTGATTGAAAGGGTGGATAGCCTGTGAGCATGGCAAAGCTATCATGATGGTTTAGCAGTAATTCTGGGGACGAAGCAGGAGCAGTTCAGCCACTCACCATATAACACCTAATGACCAAATATCCACCTTCTGTGTGTGGCCCCCTTTACTCTTATCAAGGACTTCTGGTGCTATATAATTCGGCGTTCCGCATAATGTTTTTCGTCTCTTCTCGTCTTTTTCGGACATAATCATCGCCGCCAGCCCAAAGTCTCCCACTTTGATATCCATATTTTGATCAAGGAAAAGGTTTCCCATTTTAAGGTCACGATGGGCAACATTCCGCTTATGTAGGTATTTCACTGCACCGCATAGTTGTATCATGAACCGCCGCACTTCTGGCAAGCTGAGACTTTTCCTCTTCCTAACCATATCCATGACCGACCCGTTGGGGCATAGCTCGAGGATCACATATATACACTTATCGAACGTGAAAGCGCGGTGGAAGCCGACGATATGGGGATGCCGCATTTTGGAGTGGATTTGAAGCTCGGTGCGAAACTGTTATCCAGACTCATTAGTATGTGCTCAATATTCCACTTCCCAAAATGCGCTATTTACCTTCTCCTGCATTTTCTTCTGTGCCATCTCAGATCTCACCACCTTCATTGCAAATATACGGCCATTCCGCAGCAAAGTCCCTTCGTAGCAGATAGCAAACCCGCCTTTACCGAGGAATGCGCCCGTCGAGTAACGTTCGCCATCTTCTTCGGGTTCTATGACCAATGACGGTGGTGGAGGTGCATGGTTCTTCGAGGATGCAGCTTTTTGAGCCGCAGCCGCAGCTGCAGCATTGCGATCCAGAACCTTTCGTTCCATAGGCACCGCTCTAATCTTTTGATTCGTTGATCGTGCTGATAACGCCTCCATTTTTCCTTCTTTCTTTTTTTATAGCTTCCGTTCGTTCAGTTTCCGTTTTTGTGGGGATCGGTCACAGCAATCGAAATCAATTGCACAGGAAGGTGTTCGAATTGCGATAGAGTAAAGCAGTCGTGACGGCCATCAATTGAAGACAATCAATTACGCAAAGGGGTATAACGGGGTAGCAGTCCCTAGCCTTCGTCAGTACATATCCTGGAATATATGAAAACAGAGTGAAAATATAATCTTAGTGATGCAATTGGTAGTCCACCAAGAATGGCGTATGTCTCGTAGCGACCAGAGGTCAAAAAGAGAGAAATAAAAGAGAAGAAAAACAAAAATCCCCGGGTTACATAGAAACTTACCAAAAATCAAACAAAATCAAATAATGCCGCTCAAAACCAGTACATGCATCCAACGCCGCTCCAACTGGACGAAAAGCCTGCGAGGGGGGTGGGGGATTAATGGGGTTGAGAGGAAGGGATACCTTAGTACAAAAACCAGACAAAATCCCACGAAGCTCCAAACGGTTTGCCCAATGCGGTAATCGATAAACATTGATCCGAATGCCCGCAACAACGGACATTGCTGATGTCAGCATGCACAACGATGAATTATTGGCACATGCACAGATGACGCACCGATAAACTTTCTTTTAAATTGATAAATGCTACGAACTTCAAAAGATCATTTGAATTGTTACCCGTGGGCACTATCCCCCCCTTTTTTTTGAACCCTAATCTTTACCCTCTTTCTCCCTTTTCTCTTACTCTTGTCCATCATGTCCCTCACTCTCAAGCTCTCTTCATTGGCGATTAAAACGCTATCAAAACCGATCGCCGTACACAACCCCGCCAGCTCACCTGCTACCATAGACACATACTGACAGCTGGTAGAACCACATCAAAGCTCAGGCTCGTGAACATGAACGGTTTCGGAAGATCTGCGTCTCTATGGCTCAAGCCCTTCACCGATTTGATATGCGTCTACGTTTAGGAGCCGTTCGTGACACCGCTGCCTCTCAACGTCGAGCAGCTGCCGAGGCTGCTCTCAGAAAGCATAAACCCACTTCACCAACGGTCAAAACTGCAACTGAGGCAAAGGCAGAAGAGGAGGCTGTTGCAAAGGCTAAAGCGGCAGCAGAGGAGGCCGCCAAACCAGCCCCGAAACCTCACATCCGACCCTTGTCCGAATCCAAGGCAATTGAATCGGGCGCCACATTCATCAGCGAGGCGTTTTTGTTTATTGTTGGTGGAGGACTGATTGTCTTTGAGTCATTCCGGTCACGGAGGAAAGAATCGACGCGTAGGGAGGACGTTGAGACTCGGTTGGTCGAGCTTGAGAAATCTGAAAAGGCTGCCCGCGAAGCCCTCCTCGCCGTGGAGAAGGAGCTTTTAGCGCAGAAAGCGAAACATGGCGACTTGTCAAAGTCGTCCTCCCGGATACTGCCTCGTGAAGTGTGGGACGTTGAAAAACCGACTGAGGAAGCCCAACCCGATGAGCCAGGCTGGTGGGGTTGGGTCACTTCTTACTTACCAGTTCGACAAACTCCGGAGCAGCAAGCCGACTCTGTTATTCGTGGGAGTTCAAACACAATCAAGGAAGCCCCTAACACTACGGTTACCGCACCACCACCGGGTCCAGCAAGTGATAATAAGACTTCGACGCAGACAGACAAAGCTTGAGATACTATAGACTTGTGGATAGATATTCTTGTTTCTGATGTGCATTACTATAGATACGACTGTGAAATGCGGGTGTTAGCGGTTCGTGCTAATTAATTGCGATGTGATCTTTTAGATACCCTTCTCTGTCACGGGAGAGAAGCAGATGACTTGACTAATCTCCTCTCTTCCTCCGAACTTGATCCGAGATTTCCAATGTACATACTACTGGTTTTTTTCAACATAGAACTCAGGCTATATGATCCCCATAATGGATACCCGGAATGGTCATTTCTCTCTCCGTGGGCAATTCAGCTCCACTCTACGGTCCCGTGCGATATGGAGGATCATCGAGCCCGTATTAACAGCGCTCGTGGTAAGTTTGGAAGGTATCTACACCGGTAATTTAGGCTTTCTGCATGTCTTTATGCCTGACCAGTGTCTCAGAGGCCGAATTGAGGCAATGCGATTTCGTCCTTTACTCGCTGCATCGTTCACTACCATTGCGGGTTCTTCTCTTGGGTCCATCCTCGATCGATAGCAAATTCGAACCAGAGACGGTCTCTCGCTTGACACAATTCTATCATTCTATCTCTAACAGCCAAAATCATGCCGTTGTGTTCCTATGTTCTGAAGACGCATTCAACCGCGCCAGTGGAAAGTATAGCCTAGATGGATTATTGGCTTTGCAAGTATTGTGCGCAGTTTGTCTTTGTCAAAGACGTGCTAATCCTAATGCCTTATTGTCAGAATGGCTGAGGTCTTGCCAAGTCTGGTGCCTATAATTCCTGTATCAGACTCGTCCTGCTTCCTGTCTTGTATGGAACAATATTTTGACAATCTTATCGATATACCCCAACAAAACCCAACTCTCTCAGAATCGATCACTGTGCTATCCCATGCCACAGCTGGATCGCCGAATGTGTTGTGTGAGCAGGATACTAATATCTTGAGTGATTTGTTTCCTTCCATGAGAACATTGAGCCAGGCCACTCGTACGATAGAAGGAAGAGAGGTTTTGGTAGACTATCTGGGAGAGAAAAAGGCGGAACCCATAATAGGTTTCTGGGGTGATGATGTAATTCGTGAATGACTGCCGTGGTGTAGCCTGAGGAAGTTATGCTGTAGTACACGTTAGTAGATAATACTAATAGTTTAGTTCTGGCGCGGCATTTCGTCTGATCTATTAGTCCTACTAGAAAATGTCCCTCGGATGCGGCAATATATAACGGAGGTGATCCACTAATGTTGAGATTACCCCTATCCAGGGTTTGCGCAAAGTTCAAATTGAATGTAAGTAATCAATTAAAACGGGATGATACCTCCCAGACTAATGATATATATTGATTGAATAGTTATCCTTGATTATGAAAGATCGGCCCAAATATTCTAACTAGATGCTGCAGGGATGACATAGGAAGACCCTTTTTTTGACAGGTATGGCTGCCTTAGGCGCAGTGACCTTTTCATGCTTTTGATGTGGAAACGAATACGGACAACACTTGCAGAACAACAGGTCGACAATTGACTATAAATAGCAATGATATATTGAAAGATTATCCTAAATACTTGCACCAACCAGGAACTTCAGGGGTGGAAAAGAACCAAGGTACCGAAATTGCCGCTGACTGTTCAGAGAGGCAAAGTACGGAGTAAATAGGTTATGTATTAATAAAAGAAAAGTAGAACCAAGAAGAAATGGGATTTAATCAGGGATTGCGCGTTCCTTTTCGACCTGAAAGAAGACCGTCCAGTTCAACCCAACGGTGCCACACGTGTGTTTCCCGTGTGGCGCAGACCTAAAAAGTCCCGCCGAATGAACAATTATTGTTTTCTCTTCTCTGTCTTGCGTCTTGTTCACTCCACACTTGTAAACTAACCACATCGTCATTCTGCCCTTTCTCCTTCCCCCCTCCACTTCTTGCTCAACAATCTATCTTTCACCACTCACTTTCACAAGTGCTATTCTCTTTTTCTTTTTTCTTGTTTAAAAATCATATACTCTCTTTAAACGCTTTTGATACACTTGGAATGGGCCTTCTTTCTTTTTCGCTCATCTCTGTGCATTGGTAAACGTTTTTTTATTTTCCTCCTGTTCCGTACTTGATACGCCAGATATCTTGACGCCTGGACACCCAATTCCGGGGTAGTCGGTAACCACACAATCATGGTCAGTACCCTTTTTTATATAAATTTTACTATTCGTGCCCTCAGCAAGCTTGCGCTGCGACATGATTGACTTCTGAAAACAATTACGCTGACGCTGTATCGCATTCAGGGTCACTCACGACGTCCGGTTGGCGGGGAGAAGAAGAGTCGAGGCTTCGGTCGCTCGAAAGCGGTCGCAGACGTAGGCGATGGACGACAATCTGGGAAGCCTCAGGTTAAGAAGGCTACATTCGAGAGCACAAAGAAGAAGGAAATTGGTGTTTCGGATCTTACCTTGCTGAGCAAGATTTCCAATGAAGCCATCAACGACAACCTGAAACTGCGCTTCGAGCATGACGAAATTTATGTGAGTATATCGCGAGGTCCAAGCGCCCAACCGAATACTAACACTGGTTTCTTTAGACGTATATCGGACATGTGTTGGTGTCCGTTAACCCTTTCCGAGATTGTAGGTAGACTCATCGTCGGATTCGTCAGGGGCTAGACCGGAGTGTGCTGACACCTCTCTCTCTTATAGTGGGCATCTATACCGACAACGTCCTCGATTCCTACCGAGGGAAGAACCGACTCGAAGTCCCGCCTCACGTCTTCGCAGTCGCCGAGTCCGCTTATTACAACATGAAATCCTACAAAGATAACCAATGTGTCATCATCTCGGGAGAGTCGGGTGCGGGGAAAACGGAGGCCGCGAAGCGCATCATGCAGTACATTGCCAGTGTATCTGGAGGTACAGATTCCTCAATTCAACAAACGAAAGACATGGTTTTGGCCACAAATCCGCTACTCGAGTCGTTCGGTAATGCAAAGACACTGCGCAACAACAACTCTTCTCGATTCGGAAAGTACCTGGAACTAGAATTCAACGCCAATGGTGAACCGGTCGGCGCCAACATCACCAACTATTTGTTGGAGAAGTCGAGAGTTGTCGGTCAGATTGTCAACGAACGAAACTTCCACATTTTTTACCAATTCACAAAAGCAGCGCCCCAAAAATACCGAGGTATGCCTTCGGCCCCCCCTAGGCGACGGGCAAATAGCTAATGGTTACTAGATATGTTCGGAGTGCAACAACCTCAGTCATACCTCTACACGAGCCGCTCGAAATGCTTTGACGTGCCCGGAGTTGACGATAGTGCCGAGTTTAGAGATACTCTGAATGCGATGGGGGTTATCGGAATGAGTGAAGCGGAGCAGGATAATGTCTTCCGGATGCTGGCTGCAATCTTATGGATCGGAAACGTCCAGTTCTCAGAGGATGATTCTGGTAATGCTGCCATCACCGACCAGTCGATCGTCGACTTTGTCGCATACTTGCTGGAAGTAGACCCCGGGCAGGTCAACAAGGCACTTACTATCCGCGTTATGGAGACTGCCCGTGGCGGCCGCAGAGGATCGGTCTATGAGGTCCCCCTAAACACGACCCAAGCGCTTGCTGTACGTGATGCGCTTTCCAAAGCCATCTACTTCAACCTCTTCGATTGGATTGTGGAACGTGTCAACCAGTCATTGACGGCCAGGGAAGCTGTGACCAATTCGATTGGAATCCTGGATATCTACGGGTTCGAGATCTTCGAGAAAAACTCATTCGAGCAACTTTGTATCAACTATGTCAATGAAAAGCTGCAGCAGATTTTCATCCAATTGACCTTGAAGGCTGAACAAGACGAGTATGCTCGGGAGCAAATTCAATGGACGCCTATAAAGTACTTCGATAACAAGGTTGTGTGCTCGCTGATTGAAGACAAGCGGCCTCCGGGAGTTTTCGCCGCCTTGAACGATGCTTGCGCAACGGCACACGCCGATTCCGGTGCGGCAGATAACACTTTCGTCGGTCGTCTCAATTTCCTCGGACAGAACCCCAACTTTGAGAACAGACAGGGTCAATTCATTGTCAAACACTATGCTGGCGATGTCAGCTACTCGGTTGAAGGAATGACAGACAAGAACAAGGATCAATTATTGAAAGATCTGCTGAATCTTGTCGGAAGCAGTGGCAACCAATTTGTTCACACAATCTTCCCTAACCAGGTCAATCAGGATGATAAGCGACGTCCACCCACCGCCAGTGATAAGATTAAGGCCTCCGCCAACGACCTGGTGGCAACTTTGATGAAAGCTCAGCCGTCGTACATCCGGACGATCAAACCGAACGACAATAAGGCACCGAAGGAGTACAACGTCGGAAACGTCCTGCACCAGATCAAGTATCTGGGTCTCCAGGAGAACGTTCGGATTCGGCGTGCTGGTTTCGCGTACCGTCAGACCTTTGATAAATTCGTTGAACGTTTCTACCTTCTGTCGCCGAAGACATCCTACGCCGGTGATTACACATGGACCGGCGACGCAGAATCTGGGGCTCGACAAATTTTGAAAGATACTCGCATCCCTGCAGAAGAGTATCAAATGGGTTTGACTAAGGTATTTGTTAAAACTCCCGAGACGCTTTTCGCCTTGGAGGCTATGCGTGACCGATACTGGCACAACATGGCTATCCGTATTCAGCGCGCATGGCGCAACTACCTTCGTTACCGTATCGAGTGTGCCATTCGCATCCAGCGTTTCTGGCGTCGCACCACGGGCGGCCTGGAGCTTCTCAAGGTGCGTGACCAAGGCCACCAAGTACTTCAAGGTCGCAAGGAACGCCGCAGAATGAGTTTGCTCGGCTCGCGACGATTCCTCGGGGACTACATTGGAATTGGTAATAAAGGTGGCCCTGGTGAGATGATCCGCGACGGTGCAGGCATTAATGGTAAGTGTTCATGTCATTATCAGTCGGATTTGTCCGCTAACACCATTCAAGGATCGGAGGATGTTCTCTTCTCATGCCGTGGCGAAGTCCTGATTTCAAAGTTTGGCCGGTCCAGCAAACCGTCTCCACGTATTCTCGTTTTGGTAAGTAAGACGTTCTGGGTTTCAGGAACTTACTCTAACGTCTCTAGACGAATCGACATGTGTATATTGTGGCTCAAAATCTTGTCAACAACCAGCTGGTTATTTCATCTGAAAGAACAGTACCGATCGGTGCTATCAAATCTGTCAGCACCTCAAACCTGAAGGATGACTGGTTCTCTCTGGTTATTGGTGGACAGGAGCCCGATCCCCTCATGAACTGCGTCTTCAAGACAGAGTTCTTTACTCACCTGACGAACGCTCTTCGCGGACAATTGAACTTGAAGGTTTCTGAGAAGTGAGCCTTTAGACCCCGTACATTAAATGATATGTTCTAACTGGGTGCAGCATTGAATACAACAAGAAGCCAGGAAAGCTAGCAACCGTCAAAGCTATCAAAGATCCAGCTGCCCCGCCGAACGTTGATGGTTACAAGAGTCACACAATTCACACTAGTCCTGGAGAGCCTGCGAGTTCGGTTTCAAAACCGACCCCGCGAGGCAAGCAAGTTGCGGCACGGCCGGTCACCAAAGGAAAGTTGCTGCGTCCGGGAGGTCCTGGTGGTGGACCGTCCAAACTGGCCTCGCGACCGAAGCCAACTCCCCAGCCCCAGCCCTTGCCTCAGTCGCAGCCAGCTGCTATGCAACCACCACCAGCTCCCCAACCAGCTGCTTTCCCTAGACCAACCCCAGCGCCTGTCGCAGCTGCCGCAGCATCTCATGCACGGAACGCCTCGTCCGGTTCCGTGAGAGCTCCCCCTCCCCCTCCCCCAGCAAGCCCCCCTGCGCCGAAGAAAGCGACGGCCCGAGTCCTGTACGACTTCACTAGCGGGCAGTCAAATGAGCTCGATATCCGGGCAGGCGAAATTGTGCAAATTGTGTCGAAGGAAGGAAATGGTAAGTCCAAGACATATTACCTGACGCTTTCATTGCTAACGGAAACTAGGTTGGTGGCTGTGTATGAACATGACAACTTCTGTCCAGGGCTGGACGCCGCAAGCGTACCTGGAAGAGCAGGCCGCGCCAACACCAAAGCCTACCCCTCCTCCACCACCGCCGGCCGCACCCAGGGCCAGCCCGGTACCAGCAGCGAACGGTGCGGCGGCGACTGCGGCCGCAGCCAAAGCCAAACCGGTACCACCAGCACCACCCGCCAAGCGTCCGAACATGGCCGGCAGAAAGATGGCTCCAGCGCCGCCAGCGGCCCCTCGGGACAGCGCGGTGAGCATGAACTCGCACGATTCGTCGGGCGGCAGTGGTCGCGCGACGCCGAACAGCACTTCGAACGCCAGCTTAGCCGGTGGTCTTGCCGAGGCGTTGAGAGCACGACAAAACGCGATGCAGGGGAAGCACGACGATGACGATGAGTGGTGATACTTCTCTTTCTTTACATAGTTTTTCTCTTATCCTTCTTGTTCATTGTTTCACTCCCGTTTTCGATCTTCAGTATTAGCTTAGAGATTTTTGCTTTGGATGGTCGACTGATACCGTGGGAACCATTGTTCTTTTTGGCGCTACATTTGGATTAGATATAAATAGATCATAACATTGTTTTCATATTGTTGTCGCACACTTTATCAAGTATACAAACAAATACACACCAAGTACATAAAACAATCAATCACTAGCTAACCTACCAGCTGATAAAAAAAAGAAATCTACTTAAAGAACTTGCTGGCCAAGCTCATCAAGGCAGGACCTCCAGTTCCCGAAGACCCACTCCCCTGGTTCTTCATATACATCTTCATAGCCATCTCAGCAGCCTTATTAACAGCACTCTGCTTATCATCCTGCACAGCACCGCTCGAGTTCTTCTGTTCCCAAAGCTTAGCCGCCTGGCTCATAGCAATCCCAATAAACGCATTCTTATCACCCCCGCTACTCCCAGACTCTCCAGACGTGAACATCTTCAACGCCTGCATCGCAGCCCCAGCACCCAACGAATCAGAGTTATGAGACTTGCTGCTATCCTCATTATAAAGCTGGTGGTGAGACTGCACCATCTGCGACTCATCGATGTCGGGAGACGAAGAACGACCCTGCTTCTCCTTGAGGAAGTTCAACGCGCTGCTGAAGAGCGAAGAGTCGCCGCTGCTTCCGTGGTGGGATTCAGCGTGCGAGAGCGCCTCGTTCTGAGAGAAGGAAGAGTCGCCGTAGCCCGAGTTATAGCCGCCGTGGCTGGGGGGAGGGGCATTGTATCTTGTATCGTTGTATTCTCCGCCTCCGCCGTAGGAGCCCTGGTGGCCGTAGGAGCCTTCTCCGTGGCCGTGGGAGGGGGGACGGTCGTAGCCTTGCTGTCCGCCGTAGGAGCCCGAACCCTGGTTTTCGCCGTAGGATGAGGAGTTGTTGTTATTGTTGGAGGAAGAGGAAGAGTGTTGCTCGACGGCCTGGGAGACGGCGTCTTTGAGGATGTCGGAGAAACCCATTTTCTTGTTTTATTTCTTCTTTTATTATTGGAAGTATGAAATGTTTGTATGTTTCACTTGGAGTATGTTTTGAATTTAAAAGTAGATGAAGATGGTGAGGAAATGGAGTATACGGTAGATAATATTATGGGTATTTATATGAGGGGCTGTGGCTGTGCTTTTCTTGGTCTGAAGATCGGCGGTGGGGTCGTTACTTAAGCCACATCTCATCTCATTTTAACTTCATGGTTGTTCGGAAAATACTCTGCAGAAATAAGAATGAATATGGAATGAAAAACTATTCTCAGTTGTATTTTGTCATGCGATCTGTTGTCCTTCTGTAAACTTGGTACAGCAGATTTTCTGAAAAGAAAGGAGAAGAGGGGAGGGAAGAAAAGAACCAATATACCAACTATACTAGTAATAAATCATTATCATCTTTATTAAGTAAAACTTTTCTGTGTTGCTATGAGTATTATTCCATTTATATACTAGAGTTGGTAGATTGTTGTTAATAGAAATATTGTAATTTGTAATTAAAGCTATAGTGTCTTTATTTCCTCTGTTTTGAGATTGTCGAAACAGTATCATCTCAGGAGTGGCAAAAAAAGGAAAAGAAAAAAGAAAAGATCAATTTTGTATCTCGAAGAATATAGTAATCAAATAAGATTATTATCAATTATCCTGGAACGCACTCGTGGGTCCTTTCCCGTCGCCAGTTCATTAGATTCACCAGCAGCTGTAACAAGGGTCATTGTTTGGAACCCTTCTAAGATCTTACATGCTGCCCGCTAAGCTGTTCGCTTGCCACTTCTATCCTCTTTATCAACAAATGCTTTTTCTTTTTTCTTCTTTTTCTTCCCGTTTTTCCTTATAGCCCCTTTTCTCTTGGATGCTTCGTGTCGAGTAAACTCAATTCTATCATGTCTCATTTCCAAATTGGCGTAGATCTCATATCGCCATATCTTTCGTTATTTAATCATTCCAAATCCGTCGTTGGCCACGCTCAGAAGTATACATAAAACACAATATTATAACAAGAACCTCAATATAAGCCAGCCATGTGAATCCCAGGCCTTTTTAAACCACGAACTCTGTCTAAGGAGATTTCATCTCCCGACTAGAAGCCACCCAATAATATCTGCCAAAAAATAGAATAACAATGTGAAAAATAGAATATAGATCCAAACATATTACAAAGAACGATTATCCGTAGCCATCATCTAGAGGGTACAAAGCCTGCTGGGGCTAATAATCAGGATAATCATCGTACCGCGCGGCATGTCCTCCTGTCGCAGGGGCCTGCATGCGAAGTCGGCGATCTACCAACCAGGTTAGCCACAGTGATGTCCACTAGATACATATTTAAAGGACGTCATACCTTTCTGGAAGTCTCGCCAGCGTTTCATTGTTATCTTGCTGCTGTCAAACTCCCCTTCGCCGGCTTCGTGGCCCTTGTCCTTCTCGCCGGCTGTCTTTCGTGTGTCGCCCCAGCTGAAGTCGTCGAACTTCCAGTAGGAATAGGTTGGAAGGACAAAGTTCCAGATTGGCAGAGAGATCAGATAAATCAACATCCACAATACATACACTAGCCGGTGAGCGGTGACGACAATGAGGACACCCGGTAGCCCTAGAATGAGTGCGAGGAGAACCAGAGGGATGACCTGAACGGGCTTCTTTACAATCGAAGAAACTACCACGTAAAATGTAAATGCAATAGCAGCAGGTAGGACGAGGGTTCCAATCAGCTCGATGAAAATCACAAATTGCATACTAAAGCAAAAGGTTCCGCACAGGTCTCGCACCAAGACCAGTTCCATGAGGTTGTGAACTGTGCTGTTGATCCAGCGTCGGCGTTGAGACAACAGAACCATAAACTTATCGGGCACTTGTGTTTTGCAAACAGCCTGAGGGACAAAAATCTGTTTTCGCTTGGGGAATGTCCGCAGCATCAGAGTGGACAAGTACCGATCCTCTCCGAGCAAAAGCAGGTTCTTCTTGTGCAATGTGTCCACCACATTCTCGGAATAATGTTCCACGACATCGGGATTGGCAAGGATCGGAACCCAGTAGTTTTGACCTCCTTTGGGCGCTTTGATGCGGTACATGGAGAAACAGCCAGGCAGACATGTCACACCACCAAAAACGGACTCAAATGACTTGGATTGGTGGTGTGAAATGAAATACCTAAATACCAAGTCAGCAAGTTTTAGAAGTTAATATTCGACTGAAGACGCATACTCAAAGACCTGAATCATAGTTACCCAACTATCTGTCTTGTTAGCAATTTTGGTTTCACCACACAGGCCCATGACCTCTGGGTCTTTCACCATCGCAGAGATCATATGGGTTAGACTGTCTGGGAAGACCTTTGTATCGGCATCGACCATAAGCACGACCTCATAGAAGTCTGGCGCTATACCAGTGACATGCCATAGCCCATTAAACATCTCAAATTCGAGCTCCGTCATTCTCTCGTCGAACATAACCTTTTGCAAAAATGACATCAATATGATCTGACTATCTCGCTTGCCCCTGTTGCCCGGCTTGGCTTGCTTTGCCTCTGCCGGTGTCCCACTTTTAACGACAATCATCATAGGGACACGCTGCTGTTTTTCGGGTGGAATTATAGATGTCTCTCCATAGTCATAGAAGCCAGCATAGACCTTCGCCATGTTATGTCGCTTAGAGCCGGTTGCTACTGCAACATACGAGAACGGTTTAACCTTATCCTTGGGAACAACCGGGTCTCGCATCATGCGGAGGACAATTTCTGGCGTGGAGAATTCTTCACCCTTACCTTTGATGATACCATCGCAGATAACAACAATAGTTTTGTGACTGTTAGGGTAGTCGGTCATCGCGATAGAATCCAAAGTGGTACGTATACCATCTTCGCCCTCAGAGTAACAGGTAACGAGACAAAGGGAATGAGCCAAAGGATACCCATAAGGCTGCCATTCGGGAGGCGGTTGCGGAACCACAGCTTCATGAATAAACCCACCAGCCCCCGGATTATCCGTATCTTCGATAGCCGCAGAGTAGCGGGTATCTTGAACCAAGCTCGTTCGACTGGTCGTAGGGTTCTGCCGCGAAGCATCTGCACTTATAGTTCCGCCGCTACTGTTGTGACTAAGTTTGTACATAGAGCCACCCCCAGGAACCAGTCGACTAGTGGAATTCTGACTGGCCATTGTGACCCATTGGGGTCGTTGCTTCCCGCCATTACTCACGGTATACGGACTTGAGAACCTGGAGGTTGTTGGTAAGAAGCTTGCCCTCTTGTTGGGACGATCCATTGGGTCCGTCAGTCGAGGTCCAGGTCGATATATGTCATTGGACCAATCCTCAATCTGTTGATTGCGCTTCCGGGGGTCGGAACTCATGCTGGTCTTCTGTGCAGCTAATCGCGGAGCGAGAAACCATTGGAAAATCAACGCGAACGCGAATTTGACGATGACGATAGACAAAATGAAGACCAGGGACACATAAAGAACAACCTTCGAAGCGATACACCCCACCGTGTCAGTGTCGATACTACCAACCTTCACAATCTGGGAAAGACATTTGCCTATTTTCTTTTCTTGTCCAGTTTGGAGGTAATATGTAAGGTCAACACCGCGCACGTCAGGGTTCTTGCGCAGCTGGTCAAATTTGGACGGATATTTAACCTGTGAAGTGTCGAGCCACCGTAAAAGATCAAGATCTAGAACATTGCCCGAATACACTGCGAGATTTCTGCTTTTATTTTTTGTATCTTCCCACGTATAATATACGTCACCAGAGCTTGCCAAGTTATAGAATGATTTCCGAGCTTTTCCTGATGTGTGACACCCCCATCCTGAGTAGTACGAGGTGGTATAATTTGGCTCAGAAGAGCCATCTTGATTGAAAGGCGCACAGGGAAAGTACCAACCTAGGTCTCCATCAGAATTTGTAGGTATATCTGATTCGTCCGCGAGTGTGATGAGCCCTTTACAGGCTCCGTTAACCTGTTGAAAGAAGAAACTCCCATCTTGGCCGCCGTATTTATGGGGCAGGTCGTACAAGACATTGGTGTCAGCTGGGATGCCAGCGGCTGCTGGATGTTTCGATTTCGACAAGTCATAGGCCTTTCCGTGGAAGATCATATAGCCATTGCTAACATGATTCACTTTGAGTCGTACCGGAGGAGTTCCACAAACGGTAGCTGTAAAACCAAAGGTCAAGAAACCGACGAATGCTCCGATTAACAAGATAATACTGATCAGACCAATCTTCTCACGCCATGCACTACGCTGTGCCTTCTGGGGCATTCCAAAGCATCGCAGGGCAAAATCAGGTGCCCAAAAGGTGATGATTGCGCAGTATGTACTCCACAAGCTAGGGGGGCGAGCTTGTTCTAGTGCCTTTTGTCGCCGCTTTTCTTGTGCAGCCGCCTTCCTTGACAGTTTCCGCGAATGCCTCCTTTTCTTTGTCCGGCGTCGACTTGGTGCCCGCTCCATAGGTTGATTGACATTTCCTTGAGCACCGTACAGCCCTTCCTGGACCCTTTCCGCACTGCGAAGATTGTTCATATCATCTTCGCCTTCTCCCATTAGCGGTTCATGGCCTGTCGGCGATGGATATGTGGGCATGTTTTGGGACCGTTGACGATAGTGGTAATTGGGATGCTCTTGGTCAACACGAGTGCGTTCCGGCCTGACGAAGCTCTTCTTGCGCCTCATATCCTCCCCAACGTCAGCTCTTTCTTCGTCTACATCCCTTCTTCTTCGAGAACTATGCGAACGACGTCGTCGATGGTGGTGATGACGATGTGTTGGGCTGGAGAGTGGCTCGTCAGGACCTGTCTCACTGTCTCGTCGCCGTCTCCGAGACGATTCGCGGAAGGCTGAATGGACCTCTTCCCGCCGCGGGGAAGCTTTCCCCGGCCGTTGAGGCAAAGACATAGCCGGGCTAGGAAGTAGATTAATACATCATCAGTACTTGGAGTATAAAGACAACATAATTAAGGCAAAGGACAGATGGCGCATAGCAGTAAACTCACACCTAAGAAGAAACAGCGAGCATAGATGGCTGTAAGGTTTCGCAACAAAAGTAATTTCGCCGGTTTTTACGCTACTTGCGACAGCGCAGGTTCCAAATAGAGAATGCGACAGAGTTATCGATAAATGATGACCAAGCTTAGTCGCAAGCGATCGATTGATTTCAAATACCGAAATCTGTGTAGAAAACGTGGATTAATGGGGGGGAAATAAATACAAACAATCGCACGATGAGGCCTCGTCAAACGCAGTCAATTTTCAGTTGTAGCGAATGGTGGAGTACCTGTAAACAAAGCGAGCGACTGGGTGGAAGCGAGTTGAAGCTATCACACGGGTAACCCACGATGCGAACAGCAAGGGAGAGTAATGGACGTAAGTGACTGGTGGAAGGGAGAAAGAGAGGGCGAAGGAAGACTAATTCGTGGGACAATCAATGGAGATCGTGCGGAGCAAAAGGCTGATCACCTGGTGGTAAGTTCATTATCAGTCGTAGTAAAATACTACCTTAAGGGTCAGGTACGGCCTAACCCCAATGGTACTAATTGTTCCTGACTGGCAACGTACCTGCTGTACCCGGTATCTTGTGTGTGAGGCAACAGGTCAGTCGGGCGTAATTTTGGTTTGACTTTGGGGGTAGCCTTTTTCAAATTTTAATTTTTTTGGCTGGTTTTCCTTGTCTTAATATCCGATGTTTCTCATCCTAGCATGGCGCATACAGAATACATAAAGTGCACACAGATAGATAGCACCTAGCTACTATGGGGCATCCGGCCGAAGCTAAGATAAAAGTCCGATTTTACCAATCTCACTTCGTAACTATCGAATGACGATATCCAAAGATCAAAGATTAGAAGCAGTAAACAAAGACCTGTGAGTTAGCAGGAATCAATCAAAATACATGGAATAATTGCAATGAAAACAATTAGAACTTGGGCCGTGGCCACGGGGGACCGTCTGGTTAGTGTACACAAATAACTGCCTTCCATGTGCTGCTGCGTCGCTAGGGGCAATCGGTCGGGGCTAGATCCATGTTTTGTGAACCACCACCAATGGAATTGATTTTACGGATCTCATGGATCAATTAAACGGGAAGCGACCCTAGTCTCATCAAGTTGGTCTGACCAAAAGAATGGTCACTTACCTTAGCACGGGGAGTACTATCGGGTGACCATTGCTTATTGGGTGGTACCCCCGGCTAAGAGAACCCTAACGGATTTGGGCTCGACACTGTTAATATAAATAGCCAATGACGATTTTCTCAGGAATTTTTTTCAAGTCCCACCTTCACTTTGCCCCTCTCATCGCAAAAATCAAGATTCAACCGGCAATCCCGCAACAGCTAGTCATTCTTGAGGTACTCAATAGTTGGAAGATAGTAGCCGGGGTCAGTTCCGCCACAAAAGTTGAATTGCACATGATCAGTTATTTTGCGAGAGATTCCACCAGTGTTAAATGGGAGAGGGAGTTGATAGTTCGTACCACCATCTGTACAGGACATGACCATGTATCCAATGGCGCGGAACTTGGAATTTCAGTGTTCTATTTTCAGACTCAAACATTCAAGACCAATGGGATAACAGCACATTATACATTCGATGGAGCAGGGTGCTGGTAATTGATTGGGTAGATTTTTCCTGGATGAGACATAACCCCAGAATCTGCACAGTGACTGAATAATGATATATCATAATTACAAACAAAAAAAAATTCCAACATTAGCCGAGTAACAAAGAACTGGCTTCGTTTCTAATAATCTAAAGCCAAAGAGACTCTAGCTTCGACGGAAATGCCTATTTAAATTTGAAAAAGAGAAACCAAAAGTACGTGACAGATAATACTAGGTAGTGCTCGACTCCTTTCTTCCGTACTTTGTAATTTTACCAGCACACGAATTCGGCTGTTCTCCGGTATCGAAAAAACCAACGTACGTCATGAAAGCCATCGAATGCATCTACTTATGCTGGTCAATGCACACACCTATCTTTCGTCCTTGGATACCATAGCTAGCCAAAGATTGAGCAGTAGACTAAAGACCCAGAATAACAATCCATGTGGCTAAAAAGTCCTTATTTGGTCTCGGAAATGAGTACGCTTAGGAAGGTCTTCAAAAAGTATATCCCGACTTGTGATCTGAGAAGCACGCATTGTTGATTATAATAATGTTTGGCTTCTTCCATCGGCCTATGATGCTAATTTACACAATGTTGTTGGAACAATAAAAGGTGGCAGCCGTCACCAGAACCTGATCGCATTGGTCAAGTCTCCTGCTCAAAACAAATCTGGGTCTTAGAACAATAGAGATTTGCCACGCTCAGTACTCGATGACCCTCTAACTCAGCAGCACAAATACATCCTCAACTTCCAAGCTTCATTCTAGCTCACATACAATGGAAAGTAAACAAATGTTCCTCTTTAGAGTCAGCTTGGCTTAGTCCAGTATACCCTCAGAAGCTTCTTGAATGACTCACACCTAAGGCTAACCATGTCACCCTTATCATCCAACATGGACTTACTGGATTTATATGATTGATTGCAAAACCGCTAATCAATTCTGTGGCCTTACATCAATTTGAAAATTTCTATCACCATACGAGCCTTCGATGGTTTGTTCTCAAACGCCTCTCTAGATACTAATTGTATTCCCCTTGATGCCATTAATATTATGCTAAGACATTGGGTTGCTCCTCTAGCCGACCTTAAAGCTAGTGATTTCTAAGTCAATCACCTGGTGTATAATTGTTACTAGGAAGGTAAAATGAATTGAGGGAGAAACCAAAGGTCAAGAAAAGAAAGCCGTTTTGAGAATTGTGTATTTAGCCTTGAACTCCACATGATCAGGCATGGTGTTTCTATTTCTTCTATAATTGTCCGTGTAATAGCATCTCTTTCCCACATCTCAAGATATCTCTCCTGGAACAAACCAAGTGCTATTCGGAAAATGTTATGTTTCATACAACAATAGGGCCCAAATGGCAGCCAAACTGGCTATGCGCATTCCATTGCCATGTCGGTCTTTGGTATGTGACAGGGACAATGTATGCTATCTAGTAAATAAGCCCTTTCTCAAGAAGACAAATGACAAATTTTTGTATACTTGCAACTAATCTTCGCCTTTTAGATTAGTACTAGTAGTCGCAACGCAAGAGGATCTGCAGAAGGCAAATGATCCTGGAAGCCCTAGTCAGTATGGAGAATCTAAATGACAGATCGTATTCTAGCGCCCAATATCTGACCTTGCTGTGGGGCCCATGGCATACGCTGTACTTGAAAGATGTCACCAGGAATCCCCACCGGTACTCATGTTGTGTTTAAAATTTGAATTAAATTCTTGAATATATCTATATCCTACTACACCGCTTGGCACCGACTAGGTTAATGGATTTCACTAAGATCAGACCCTTAATAGGCTGCCAGCCACGTTTGCGCCGACAGTTTGGATGGCAACTTGGACAAACAGCGCTCTGCCTAATCATGCACGATCTATCCCGTAACCCCAGCCGGGAGGTGGAGAACAACACCCAAAGTAACTTTCGTAGACCACGAACCGTTTTGATTCGAACTTGGTTTTCGGGTTTCTTTTCTTTTCTTTTCATTCATTCATTCATTTGAAATTTTTTTTTTCTTTCTTTTGCAGTCTGAACAATTGCAGTGTGTCTTTGAATTCCGAAGGACCTCCATGATGTTAAATATACTCGGGTCATTATGAGAAATCAAACCCCTGCCTGCCTGCCCACCTACCTAATAGGTCGGACTTTGTTTACAAAGAACAGTATAATACCAAAGAAACAGTGAATTCAATACATGAGATACTATACAAGCCACTGAGTATAATTGGTCCGGTGTACGCAATGCGAGGCTCGAATTGACAGTGTCAGGTAACTGGATTTATGCCACATAGTATGAATTGCTATTCTTAGTATATGCGTAATCTTGTGTAGAAAGGATATAAGCTGATGTACAGCACATCAGGCATAACCCTTCGTATACCATGTAAGATTAACTTTGCACCGCCTAGATTTTATGCATTGCGATGCGTCGGGGAAAGGATAATCATCAGCATGGGCGTGTCAAAACACTTTTGGGACGTAGTGGTATTAAATTGGATATTGAAGGTAAGCAGACCATATTAGAGCAGTAGTCAATCTTCGCAATATGATGACAACATTATCCGGACGTTGTTTCACTGGTATTCCACCAACCATCCCGCATCCGAACCGATCCACTGTGAGACATCGAAGACGCCATCATTCTCCAAATGGTCTGCATCTTACTCACGCAGACCTTACGTATTTTCAGTTGATGTAAAGCGTACACCTATTCATGAGATTCTATCTATCAAATCAGATGGTTACAGTCGTATTTTTAGAATATTCACATGCACATGTATAACTGTACATCCTTATGGAAATATATTGTATAGGTTACAGCATTCCATACATTATGTAGGGAATATGAAGCGCTCAATCTGTATTGAATTTTACCCCTCCAGACACAAGACACGATATATTTAGTAAAGAATCTGAAACATTTCGGTAATCCCGCCGCAAGTCCGAATGACCTTGGTTTTCAGCCAACCAGATTCGCCGCTTCTACCTGTTTCTCCGAGACACTCGCCCATAAGAAAATGGCGAAAACAACAAGACATGAATGTTGAACTACGGAGTAAGCTAAAAGAATAACAACTCATCGTTCACTATAATTCATGGATACCGCCCCACTTTAAATTGCAGCAAGAGAATCTTTTTGGGGCAAAGTAGCGAGTGGTAGAATTGTGGGGGTTATACTGTAATCCATGCTATTTTCTTGTTTTTAGTTAATTTTTTCTTTTCTTTTCTTTTCTTTTTACTGCTTTTCCCGCCTCTTGGGAACCATAATACGAGACTAGTGCGGCTTAAGAAAAGTGTACTCTTCCGTATCCTACAAACGCATGAGGATTACAAGAATTACCAACTGTGGTTCTTTACATTTTAATACATACTAGCATCGAAGAGAAAGTTCTCCTCCCCCCAATTGTAACAGCGATTCATCTTCTTCCCTATTTTCCTTTCCTCTACACCTTCGCTTGGTTTGGATATCCTTTATATTTCTTTTCTTTCTCTCTGTTTTCTTTCTGCCCACTCGTTTGATTAATTTCCTTTGAATTTCTGAGGATCGCGGTATGGACGGTCTTTCATCTACGTCTAAGCTGCCAAAAGCCATTGATTAACCTTTATCAAGTGGATCCCAACTTCCTCTCCAGTCGACCCATCGTCAAGTTCTCCACGGCCCGTATTCTTTTTTTTTTCTTTCTTTTTTATTCAACTATCGATCGGAATTGACTATTCATTCGCTCTCGGCCTGTTTGCAACCACTGATATCTCACATCCGTTGGAAATTATTGTCTTATGCCAGCCTCTATGCGTTGAGCATAGATCTCCGCTTCTCCAACGCTTGATCATTTGTTGGGTCTCGTTTTGACCTTTGAAATTACCTAGAAAACCTATAAAATTATCGGAGATACGAAGGGATAGTGATTGAGCTTGTCAGTTGAAACAAAATGGCGAGCCCTACAACAGGAGGTTATGGTCAGCCGGTCTCTCCCCCTCCTCCAGTTTACCTTCGATCTTCTCCGCCTCTCCCTCCCCCCCATCGTGAAATCCCCTCGCAAACCGCTTCCAAGCGACCAATGAGTATGACGTTTTCACGAAAGTCTCTGTCGGGTATTTCTGGAGACCACGGCTTATCCGCTACCCGTCTTGAGAGCGACGGGAAAGGGGTCCAGCGGCAAGTTCCGAACGTGGCTATCGAGGGTGATTATGACATCCCGCCGATACCTACCACTGCGTTCTCTCATATGACAATTGAGGATCGACCGTTGGCTCGTGCACGAAGCTCAAGTGCTAACTTTCACCTTGAGGGAGCTCCTTGCACTACTCGTATTACCGATGCACCCATTCAAGATTTGCCTGCCAGTAGCGGTTCTTGGTCGGTCGTAGAAACCCAGGTAAAGGATGAGTCTAACAGTCTCGCAAAAAACAGTGGTTCGTCGTTTGACCAAGATGCGCCGAGTCGTAGCCATGCTAGCTCATCCCGAGGCAGTCTGGATAGCGTTGGTCAGATCCCAGAAACTTATGAACCTTTACAATACCATCATCGCCCTTACCAGAACTCCCAGACAAATCCCGAGACCGCAGCGCCGACGGGTTCCGCAGAAAATGTCCAAGGTACTAACGGTCACCTATCGGTGGGGAAGCCTCGCAGACCACGCTCAGCGTACTCCTTTGGTTCGGACCTCGACGGGCGAACTGGTTCTCCACATGCATCACCGTATATACACGGCCGGTCTTCATCCAGTGCATCCCCTGATGTTCGACCATTATCTTTTGTGGATCTCCTCAACACGCCGTATCCTCAGCCAGGCCCTGTGCCGGTGCAACTTGGTAACGCCCATCTTCGATTGTCTGTCGGTAACAATGCCTCTTTGTTGAGTCACAAGCAGACCTTTGAAATGTATCTCGCCAATGTGAAGAAGACTGATAATCCCGCAATCCAGTATGAATTTGCGGTCTTCATGGTCAATGCTATGCTAGATATGCCAGCAGATGAGATGGATGCAGGGGCAGCTGTCTACGGCCAAAAGGAACCAGGAATCACTCGATCAAGCTTGCTCAAAGAAGCCAAATCGATTTTCCAACGGCTAGCCGACCGCAGCTACCCGTTTGCGCAATACTACCTAGCCGATGGTTACGCTTCGGGGCTGTTCAGCAAAGGCAAGGAGGACTACGACAGGGCGTTTCCGCTGTTTGTAGCAGCTAGCAAACATGGCCATGTGGAAGCATGCTATCGTGCAGCTCTTTGCTATGAGTTTGGCTGGGGCAGTAGGGTAGAAGCTGCGAAAGCCCAGCAGTTCTATCGCCAAGCCGCGTCGAAAAACCATCCAGGCGCCATGCTGCGTATGGCAAAGGCGTGCCTGGCAGGTGATATGGGCCTCGGTAAACGGTATCGAGAGGGTATTAAGTGGATGAAGCGCGCTACTGAGTCTGCCGATACGCAGTATAATTCGGCCCCGTACGAACTAGGGCTGCTTCACGAGTTGGGGTACGGCGACGATGTTTTCCCAGATCCTTCCTACGCCGCCCAGTTGTTCACAAAGTCGGCAGACTTAGGGCATATCGAGGCATGTTATCGCCTTGGGGACGCCTATGAACATGGGAAGCTGAATTGTCCACGAGATCCTGCGTTGAGCATTCATTTCTACACTGGAGCCGCGCAGGGCGGGCATCCTTTCGCAATGATGGCCCTATGTGCATGGTATTTAGTGGGCGCGGAGCCTGTACTGGAGAGAGACGAGAGTGAGGCATACGAATGGGCTAAAAAGGCAGCAGAAACTGGTATGTCACTTAAACCACAGTAAAGATAATTTCGCTAATAATTGGTCACGATAGGTCTCGCCAAAGCACAGTACGCAGTGGGATACTTTACAGAGATGGGCATTGGCTGTCGTCGTGACCCTCTGGAAGCCAATGTCTGGTATGTGCAAGCAGCCGACCAGGGGGATCCTCGAGCAACACAGCGAATTGCTGCGATTCGTGCCGCGTCTGACGGAGCAGATCCCGCGCAGGCAGCGGTGAATAGTCGTGGACAAAAAACGAAGAAAGGTACGGTCTAGCGTCCAAAAGTGTGTGCTTCGCAGCTAATAAAGAATAGAAGGGGGGAAGACAAAACGATTTGGTATATTTTGAGACATTACGAATTGACTACAATGAGCCCAGGGCGGCACATTGACTACTCATAGCCCATCTTCACATTTGGAGCATCTTCCATTGGATAATATATAATTCTAGCATTGACATACTTGTTGAGCGAACTGTTTCATTCACCTGCAGGAGTTTGCATGTATTCATTGGAATTTCGCATCGGGACCAAGAGTCCGTGTATAGCTCAGCGCCCCCCCGTTTTTGTCCCTTTCTCCATTATCCCTTTGTGTATACACCGGGCCTGTGTTTCATTTCGAATGATCTGTTCATTATCGGAAGGTTCTCGGACATTGGTTGCTGAAGTTTTCATTGACGGCTCTAGTTTAAATTGGGTCATGTTGTTGGTAGTTTTTGGTATTGAGTCCATATCTGTTGTCACATAAACTGTTAGGCGTACAGGGGTTTTATTTCCTTTTGGTACTGATTGAATTTAGCGCTTTCATGACTTTCCATGGATGTCAAAATCGGGGGTTCGGTTGTGAGATCGCCTCCACTCGTGCCAAGCCATACGTCATTTCCATCATCATACGAGTTCATGATACTAAAAACTGCACAAAGGAACAAGAAAAAAGGAAAAAGGAAAAAGGAAAAAGAAAAGGCGGCGGAGAATTTCCCGGTCCACAATGGACGGCTACGTCACGATTTTGAAAGTGTGGATCTGAAACAACCCGTAGCTTATCACCACAGACCATTCAATTCCGTACGGATTTCGATGTATCAACTCCAGCTATCCTACCGATGCAAAGTGATCTTTCCTTGCTGAGCCCACCCCTGAGAACGAAACGGTGGTCGAGGTGTACCTGCATCACTCCTGCTTTCCCAAGAATGGGCAGCCGATCCCTACTTGAAGGAGATGGTCCCATCCCTTACACAAAGGGACCGACATAGTAACAATCATCCGGCGCCAAGACAGACCCTCGCAAACTATTAACCCCCAGGGTGCAGATCAGGAAATGGACGAGCTGTCACTTGCTGAGCCAAGTTGGGTCTTGCCCCACGGGCCAATGGCTTGCAGCGACTTGGGAGGGAGGTGTTGATCGTGTTTCACGCCCCTCTAGGATGCATGCGACTTTCTTTTACTAAATTTACTCGGTCAGCTCGAAGGCTGGACTTGCTGAGCTCCACGGGGGATCAACATTTCTCCTTGTATAAAGAGAGAAGCTGATCCTACATCCGGGGATTCTAATCTGGTCTTATCCTATCTCCTCATCACATCTCTTCTTAATTTCTCTACATTCGAATTCCCTTTCGCACACGTTTTTCTCCACATCGTGCAGTTTGGTATGTTTGTTCCATTCCAACCCTAATTCGACCCAAGGGATGAGAAATCCTGACAACTTGCTAATCGCTGATCAGCCATCCTCTTGCGACCCTGTCTATTTTGTTACCGCTCTATTTGTCGAACCCTGTCAAGATGCGTTTCATCACCATTGTCGCTCTCCTCACTAGTGTTGCGGTCGCTAGACCTGCCGAAGCCAATATCCAGGCTCAATGTGTCGGTGTACGTTGCAGCCATATGATGCCACCGATCTTCCCTAGTAGCATTCACCGCTTCACTAGCGGATCAGTATATAAAATGCTAACTTTTATTGAATGACTACAGGTTGACCGCTACTGCAATAACAACGGCACCGCTGGTGCGTTCTCCTGCTGCGTCCCTCTTAAGTGCGGCAGCGATCTCGTAAGTCACCCAGATAGCACTTAGGAATGGGATGTGGAGGATGCTAATATGACGTGAATATACAGAAATGCCACAACTTCTAAATTCTCGTATTGCAGTGAATAATATGCACCTATAAGCCTGGCAAATCGGATCGAATTAGACTGAAATCAAAGGGAAGCGGAATCGTCAGGACTAATCACATTGTACCTACTATTTAATACGTGTCAATATCAGTGCATACCTTTGTGGGGTTAATGACGGATATCAGGGAATTCTCATAGGCATGGTACCAACGCTAGCGTTGGTTTATTGAATGAAATGCGTGAATCCGATCACTCCCTCTCCTTATAAATATATGGCTTACATCTCTCATCGATCTCTTTCTTTTCCTCCCTTCCCCCCAAGAAGAGCCCATCATGATGAATTCTGATAAGCACAAAATATACTAGACAAGTTAAGATTCTTGTTCTAATAACAAGTATATGGGTCACAGCTTTCGCTGTCTAATATCAACAGGAATCTAATCTAACAGAGTACAAGACTGTACAAATACCGAAGGGAACATATTCAAGGCCTTGCCGCCTGTTTCCAATATCCGCGGTGGAGCCAAACGACATGAGGCCCCTGGATGCGAATTCAATACCAAATCTGACTATCAGGGCCGCAGACCACTCAGCGCATATCATATCCTATGGTTGGCTAATACGTGTCCCGATAAGGGGCAACACCCAAAGGCCTACGGAGATGAAACGCCATTGGGTGTTGTCCTGGGTTGTACATACAAGTACACTTTATCAGTCTTCTCCAGGGTCCTCGGAGGCCAAGCTGCTCTCCTGCCCTCATATCGGGCCCCTACTATGTGCTATTCTTGGGTCTGGCATTTGACCGCGCCAGCTTACAGTCGAAAAGGAATGCTCTACAACTCACCACTGCATATCCCTCTACCTGCGCATATGAGACGCATGATGCGATTAAAAGAAAAGTGCTTGCCCACGGCAACTCAGTCCCATACGGTGCATACACTACAGATCTTTAACATGACATGATCTCCAAATCAAAAGACCAGGGATCTCAAAAGCGACCATCAAAATCGTTTTGGGCGAATAGACAGCCGGTCTTCACGCCCTCCTACTGTGGTTCTTTCTGTTGCCAGGCCATCGAGTCACTGATCATGGCCAGTTGTAAAGCCTAGGAGGCTGCCAGAGAGCGGGAGATGGAGAGTCTAATGAGAGACTTCAACAGTATCGACACCCATAGGCACAAGATAGCTAACAGCTACTCGGGCCTGTTGGATGACCAATACAGTCATCTGACCCTCAGCCCTTTCCTAGATAGATTCATCCCTACAATTCTATTGAGATTCAAGGCTCTCATCTCTTCACAGGGCCTATCAGAGAAGGTATCTTATAGATAATGAATAAGTATGATCTCTTCGCAGTGGGTGTTTTGATCCGTTATGGTCTGTTGAGATTAAAGGTTCCGGGCGTCTGAAGTGGGGTTTTATACTCGGTCGAGAGAGCCTAAACGTGATATTAATAGATAACGGCGCCTTGTGTATGTCTGGGCATGAGTCTTTGACTAAAGACTTTCAAGCTGTTTGAAGGCTGAGTTGTGGCGGAAATGGACTTAACCAATGGCTTGACACCATGTCTGCAACTGCTGCAGGAAAGTGGTCATAGAGTTGGTAGCCTATAGCTCAGTCGAAATAAGATATACGGACTTACAATGTGCGATTCAGCATATGCGCAATCGATTAGCGACAGTGGCCCTGTCCCAGTGGTCGATCACAATTGCCCCTCATCTGCTGTGACTAGTGTCCCACAATCATCTTGGTGGGTATAGTTGACTTTGACCCAATTGAGGCTTCGGGCTGTTGCCGACTCAGCGGTAATACTCTCTAAGCCTTTTTTTTTTTTTGGAGTACGATATGGATTACTAGATGAACGCACCTCAGTCTACGGGTCAACAGTGGAATGGAGAACGATCGTATCTGACATTCCGTGAGATTGAGATCAAGTACAGAGAATCCCGGGTCTACCAAACATTGAATACCACCATCAAGTGGATCCAGATTGACAATCAGCTCTATAGTGGAATCTTCCCGATTCTATTGTATCCCAGTGTCGTTCCCAAGACCAGAAAGGAAATGGAGGCTTATCCAATCTTTTACACTATGGTTATACGCGCCAAAGATGATTCCTATGGTGTACTTTATGTTAATACGCTACTGTACTCTTACAGCAGATGACACTTGAGCTTGATGAGGATTTCGTCTTCACAATGATAGACTTTATCAAGGTTCCTGGCGCATCGTGGTCGGAAGAACAGGAAGGGGAACTCTGCGATGAAGATTTGAGGATTCCAGAGCCACAAAACGAAAGCTCCGGGCAGGACGTATATTTCGAGCTGTCGACTGGTGTCTCATGTAGACAGCCAGATACATCCTGCCAAGACACTCTATCCAAGTTCCAATATTTCAGTTACGAATAATATCGATCTAGTACTGGATTCTCAACAATAAACCATACATGTATGCGCTAAGAGCACATCCTGTATGCTCATAAAAAGGAACATATATATCAATCCTGCGATTTCAGTGTATGCCGAATAGATGTACTGTCAAGACTGCACAGCCCATCAACACGCCATTATCATCCTTTGCACCGAAAAGAAAGTCGCAGTTTTGGATAGAATGGCCGAAAGATCTCGCCGCACTATTAGCTGATTGTGCCTCAAAAGGCAATCAGGCACACCTCAAAACCGTCGGTTTAAAGAGCGGCATCAGCAGACCTTGAATCACCCGGGTCGTCGTATATTTCTGTTGACAGGCGGGCTTATCAGTGGATAGTACTGTTCAATTAATTGTCCAGCACCTTGAGTATAACCGCAGGTCGTTGCTTCGGGGTGCCTCCTACAGACTGTTGCGCCGATATAGACCCGAAAATGATGAAGCAGTCTATCATAATGCCAAATAAGGTTTTATCAGCGGGTAAACGATGGCGATACTATATTTGAACAGCGTATTACAGAACAAAGTTATCGACATATATCATACATCACAAGGAGGTAGTACAACCAGAGTTACGAAGAGAGCGTGGTATGGGATTTAGAGTCATGAGAGCCCCAACGCAAAGTCGAAATACGATGCGCCATGGCAGTGGTAGCGAACAGAGGCAGCAGGAGTGCATCTCGATTTCGAGTTACTCTAACCACGTCATCAGATGGGAATTTTCATTCGGATCCAGACTACTGCAACCTTATCGCATGTCCACCTCACCCACTGTTTGTAGTTGGAAACAATACCCGACTACAATTCGTTCCAATGACCCTTCATTCAAATACCTTGCCATGCACGCCTAAGGTATCCACCCAAAAGACGAGCAGAGCCTCAATGTATGCCTTGCGCATAACCCTTTGCTCAAATGGTATAAGAGTCCCGGTCTTCAACATTAGTATTGCATAAAGAAAGTTAAGGTCCTTCTTTCGCAGGCTTACTGCAGGACATTGGCAGTCTACTCTGTCCTTGCATCATCATGCTTCGCCGTGTTCGTACCGATCTGCGTTCGCTTTAGTATTTGCATGCATTGCTTGCGTCACGCTAACGCTCATTATGGTTCCGAGAATGCGGTGGCCTATGATACCAACTGTTTTATGGACGCACAAGCGTCGGTGTTGTGTCGTTGTTGTTCCGAGGACAAGAAGCTTTGCAACGCCTTTGATAACACCGAAAGTGCTCACGCAAGAGCCCTTGGAATGAAGGAATCCGAAGACAACAAGCGAGTGAGTTTGTGGGTGCTGGCATCATGGGAGTCGCTGTATCACACAGCGAACTCTACTATTTGAATATCTACGCTTTATTAATAAAGCTTTGAAAAGAAATTGCTGTGACTATCTAAGCCTTGAACTAGGGCTCAGAGAGCCCTATGACGGGGCCACTTGAAGCTTTATTGGTAAATGAACATTCTACTAAGAACGACATATTAGAGGTAGAAGCCGTTTATTTTGGAGTTCTAGGGCAAGAGGTGAACTAGGACTGAGAGATTTGAGTCAAGAATGCGAGAGGCCTTTTCCAGTCCATGATGTCTCGTTAAGGATAGATCTTTACATGGCGAAGGCGCAACTTAATAGGGCGCAAATAAAGCATTGCTTTATGCGTAAAATATCACTTGGGATCAGAAGAATATGTTCAAGTTCTTTGTTTTTCTATAGAGGAATGCATAATCGCGGTAGTAGTAATTGGTATGGCCTCAACCCGACGGGACAACCTCAACCTTACATAAACCACACAAATCAGAAAACCTTCCAATCAATATGTATTATTAAATCGAAATATTCCAACCAGTCTTTCAAATAGAATAACCTCACTAAAATCCATTTCCTCGGTAGTTCATCAATCTGCCCTCCATGATACGAGAACAAGCCCTAGAAACCCAACAAGATCATGCCACCCTACTAAAAACCCAACACACAGACCACACCACACGCATCACATCACCCCACCCACCAGCCATAATTTCTCGAGTTCTACAATTACCCTCTTTTTTATTGGATAATTCAAGACACTAATGAATCCTCCCGACGTCGTATGTCCAAAATCATGTGCCTTCACTCATCATGGAACTCTGTGAGATTCCGACATTACGGTAAGGTGATGCCATTCGGATTCGGATGCTGGATGTTCATGGGTGATGCCATGGTTGACATGAGATGCGAGCCATATCATCATTATCCTGTATATATATAGAGTGAATTGAAGGGATAGTCCCTGTTTTTTTTTTTTTTTTTTTTTTTTTTTTTTTTTTTTTCTTTTTTTTTTTTTTTTTTTTTTGTATCATCAGCCTCAAACCTGAATAGCATCAAACAAGCCAGAGTTCATCTACTCTTCTACTACCACACAAGAACTATCACCACAAACAAAATCTCTCAAGAGAAAAAAGACCGCAAGACAAAACAAAGAAAATGTCCAAGCCAAACCCAGCTCGTCTCCAAAATGACTTCGGTGCCGACCTTTGGGTCCGCAGCACCCAAGCACGAGTTCGTTCCCTTTTCCAACCCTCATAGCATGCAATCACTGATAGAATGAATTAAACAGCAAGCAACAGCCGGTCGGGGCCTCTTCGCTGGTCTTCAAGATGTTAAACGCTACAACGTCGAAGACGGCTGGGCCAAGCGCACCGCAACAGAAGAACAGCCTGGGCTGATCGCCCAACTGTGGAGTAGGTTAGTATATCCTATTCCAGAATGGTAGTCGGTATAGTATACTAGCCGG
Organism: Aspergillus avenaceus; assembly: GCA_009193465.1. Lineage (NCBI taxonomy): Eukaryota > Fungi > Ascomycota > Eurotiomycetes > Eurotiales > Aspergillaceae > Aspergillus > Aspergillus avenaceus. Next base: position 24,527 of record ML742115.1, on the reverse strand, counting down.
ACGATCTCCTCTTTACTCAAACTCTCAAACTCAAATATCTCTCTACTCTTTGCCATTTGATGTGGGTTTTGCTAATGGGGTTTTGTGTAGGTTAACTGGAGGAGGGTATTATAAGCCCCCGAGTCATTAGACATATTTAGACGGTGGAGGGAGTTTTGGGATGGAATTCTCTTATTTTAATTTTTCTTATGATTGTTTTGGACGGTAGCGTTACGGGTTATGAATGATATCTTCTTTTCTTCTTTTTCTATATATCATTGAGAATGGTAAATCCTATTCAATCCTAGTGATCTTGAAGATCCATTGCTGAGATTATGTTCATCTTGTGTCCTCTTTCCTACTAAGATTTGTTTGGAGTCACAGTATATTTCTAGGCTACTATGAGGTGGATTTAGAAAAACATATGTATAGTATTATTATTAATTATATAGATAAGGTTATAATACGCTGCGTAGGATTAGATATATCTATAAAATGAAGCACATCATGATAGAGATCAGATAAGAAGGTTGGTTGGTATGCGGGGCAAGTTCTCGTGTCCCTGTCATGAATGCTGAAACGCACTTTATTTTGACCGAGACTCCATTCTATTGTCAATAGTGCCTTCTTGAGATGGAAGTTATTAAATGATATATCCAATTGAGGATGTTCTCCTTATTATTAACTTCAAGTCAGGGGTACCAATTGACTTTTGTCTGTGCAAAGATGGCTTTCCTTGGGTTATTATATGTACATATAGCATTAAATAAAAGAAAAAGGGGCTTATTTCGTGCATTGATTCCTTTGACTTGAACTACCCGAAATAGAACGTGTTTCTTCCTCCATCTATACTAATTGTCGGAGCTCGGCACGAGGAAATAAAGCGTTGACAGCACCGTTCAGAAAATTAGCCAGTCAAAGCCGGACTGGTCAGAATCCAAGACTTGACTCAGAAAAGGTCTCAGAAGTCGGGCGGATCCGATTGTCATGGGAAATGAGAGAGAGAGGGGGGAGAAAAGAGAGATCGACGAGCAGTTGGATTTCTGGAAGATCTGGATTTTGAGATCAGCTCTGACTATTTTAAAATTTTCAATTTTTATTTTATTTTATTTTATTATTTTTTTACACTTGGTGTGAGATCGGATTTTCTGAGTTTTTTGTTGGTTATTTTGTTTTATTTGTTTATTTTATTTCTTTTTTTCAAACTATTACTTTTTTATTAATCTTTAATTCCTTTGGGTTTGTTTTCTTTTCGGTTATTTTAAGGGTGTCGGTTCTGTCCTACAGTTTGTAATTCAGATCAAAAAGAAAAAAAGATCAATCAATGGGAAGGGCTGAGTGGCTTGAAAGACTGCTGATGGATGGATGGCTGATACCCCTGATATTACTTGTACCACTTGGGTAACTTGCAAATAACGTGGGGCCCGGAAATTAAAGCTCCCCTCGGTCAACCAATAATCGTGCAAACCAAGACTGGCCCCCCTTCCTGTTCAAGTACTGACCCACTGAGGCGGGGGAAACAGAGTTGTTTGTTTGGGTGTGTGCCTTGCAGATTTGAGGTTTCGAACTCGTCTCCTAATGAGTAATGAGGGAACTAAAGTTTAACTCATTAAAATCATGATAAAAGTTTGGGGAAATCTTGACGAGACTTGAACAGTGAACAGTCCGTGTCCGTCAACTGGCAATTGCTTTGTTGTGATCGGTGATACCGAAGAAGCGCTCGTGCTAATTCCTGTCAAACGGTTGGTTTCACATTCAGGGAAACAAAAGGTCGTGAAGAGCTTCCATGTCTCGCTCTAAGGCTGGCTGAGGCCCCATAAGGATAACAGATTACAGAAAAGTCTGTAACTATAATCAAGACTACTCCAGACGGAGAATGGGAACGAAAGGCTGGAGTGAGACAACAATAGAAATGAGTTTAGTGCACCTGGGCAGGGCAACCAAAAGACCTTTTTATGGCGCAGGAAAGACTCCCCCCACTTTCTATCCGAGCCGTGCGGACAACCACTGGTCGAATGAAAACCTTTGTTGACCAATAGTAACCCTCGGGTGCCTGAACTAGTGGCTACACCGCCAGCATCGTGAGTATTTTCGGGTAATGTTTAGAATTGAGTGGAGGGTAATACCATACCGTTTTCACACTATTCCCCCTTTTACAATGGCCCAGAACTTGTTCTTCCCCCAAAGTGGGAACTAAATCATTTCGCCCCCTGTAAAATTGCCTTTTTTTCCTTTTTTTTTACCCTTTCCTCTCATTTCCCTTCTTTTTTCCCTTCCTTTTCTCCCTCCCTCTCTCTCTTTCTTTTCCTTCCTTTCCTTTCTTCGGGTTCGTTCGAAGTCTTTCAATCTCTTTTAAAAAAAAAAGTAGAAGAGGCCGTTGTGCCCCCTCCCCTCCTTTTTTTTTTCTTCTTGCGATCATCTTTCGATTGACCACCGCTTCACTCTTTCAGCGGGCATTCATTCCATTGGAATACTGTATCATCAAGAAATTATTACTTTCTATTCATCATGAGGGGTGCTTTCTTGGCCGCCGCCGCCGCCGTCGCCGGTACGGCCGTCGCTGATGTTGCGCACATGCGTCATGGACATGAGGCTCTTCACCAGCGTCGTGCTTACCAGCCTGAGCCTGTCTCCAGTGAGGAGTCTTGTGGATGCCGTACTGAGGTCGTCACCTACTACGGCCCTCCCACTCGTGAGTAATGGATGATATCATGTGGAATGTGTCAAAATACTAATCATGATCAGTGGTCCCCATCAACACTCCTGCTCCCCAGCCAACCACCAGCAGCAGCCAGGTCCCTGCTCCTAGCGTTCCTGGTGTTCCCGGTACCAGCGATGTCCCTGCCCCCAGCGCTCCCAGCAGCACCGCGACCACCGCGACCACCGAGGACATCACCACCCTCCACTCCACCAGCACCGCCACCGTCACCGTGGTCACCAGCCCTGGTGTCGATGCCACCGGTGTCGAGACTCCCTCGGGCGGTGTCCCCAACACTCCCCAGCCCTCCGTCCCTGCCGAGACCCCCTCCGGTGGTATCCCCAACACCCCTGAGGCTTCCGTCCCTGCCGAGACCCCCTCCGGTGGTATCCCCAACACCCCTGAGGCTTCCGTCCCTGCTGAGACCCCCTCCGGCGGTATCCCTAACACTCCTGCGGTCCCTGTCACCTCGACCACTCCGGAGGCTACCACCCCTGAGGCTGTTCTCCCCACCCCCGCTGTGACCACCTTCTCCTCCACCGGTGTCTACACCTTCCCTGCCACCACTGTCACCGTCCGGGACACTACCACCGTTTGCGGTGCTACCACCACCGACCTCCCCAGCGGTACTCAGACCTACGGCGGTGTTGTGACTGTCGTTGAGACTGCCACTACTGTCACCTGCCCCGTCGCTACCGTTGAGCCCAGCGGCAGCACTGTGACCAGCAAGATCTACACCACCACCTACGAGTGCCCCAGCGCCGGTACCTACACCATTGTGCCCCCCACCACCACCTACGTGCCTACCAGCACCGTTGTTGTCTACCCCACTCCCCACACCATCACCCCCGGCACCTACACTGCTCCCGAGCAGGTCGTGACCGTCACTCGCACCGACACCACCTATGTCTGCCCCTTCACCGGTAACGATGAGCCCACCTCTTACCCCGTGGCTCCCTCTACCTCTGCTGTGCCTGCCACCACCACTGCTGTCGCGACCACTGCTGTCCCCACCTCCGTTGCTCCTTCCAGCAGCGCTACCAGCAGCTCCAGCACTGCCGTCCCCACCGGTGTCAGCGGCACCCAGATGGGTATGACCTACTCTCCCTACACTAACGAGGGTGGTTGCCAGTCCAAGGACGAGATCCAGAAGCACATCGCTCTTATCAAGCAGAAGGGCTTCACTCACGTTCGTGTCTACTCCACCGACTGCAACGGTCTTGAATACGTCGGTGAGGCGGCCAAGCAGAACGGTCTTAAGTTGATCATTGGTGTCTTCATCTCCAGCACCGGCATCAGCGGTGCCCAGGAACAGGTGACTGCCATCTCCAAGTGGGCCCAGTGGGATCTGGTCACCCTCATTGTTGTCGGCAACGAGGCCATCCAGAACGGTTACACTGATGCCTCCAGCCTCGCTGGCTTCATTGCCTCGGCCAAGGGTTCCTTCCAGGCTGCCGGCTACTCTGGCCAGATCACCACCACCGAGCCCATCAACGTCTGGCAGCAGTCGGGCAGCGCTCTGTGCTCGGCGGTCGACATCCTCGGCGCCAACCTCCACCCCTTCTTCAACGCTGACGTCACCGCCGACCAGGCCGGTACCTTCGTTAAGAACCAGGTCGCCGACCTCAAGAAGGTCTGCAACAAGGACGTGATCAACCTCGAGACCGGCTGGCCCAGCCAGGGTAGCGCTAACGGCAAGGCCGTCCCCGGCTCCGCCGAGCAGGCCACTGCCATCAAGTCTCTGGTCCAGGAGGTCGGCACCCTGTCGGTCTTCTTCTCTTACGCCAACGACCTCTGGAAGGACGCCGGCGAGTTCAACGTCGAGCGCTACTGGGGTTGCATTGAACAGTTCTAAGCAACGACCGTCCGATGTCCATGGTTAGGGAACTTTGCTTGGAGTTTTTCATTTTCACATTCTTCTGTCTTGGGACAGGTACATTTTTTCGTTTCTCGTACACTTGAATTGAGTAGATATATTATTTTATTTCATGTCTACCGGAGTTTTCTTTGTACATGATGATGTAACTTGATAATAGTAGAATATTTCAACATATCCAGATCATATTACCTAAAACCAGTAATTAATTTCCATATCGTAGGTATCAAGCAAGTAAAGCCGACACAAGCACCACTTGGTATTGCTCACCGAACAAAAACTATAAAGCCTAAGAATAAAACAAAATATAACAGCGTCGGTTGCTTAGGTATGAAAACTAGTAAACCAAACTTCATCCACCCAAACGAACCAATGAATCTTCTATAAGTACCAAATCCCAATGTCAAAGGTCAACGTACTAAAGCAAACAGACTGTAAATTTATTTTTTAAATAAAATTTGTATACGACTAGGCTCCCTATCTTATAGCAAGGCTACAAAGTCTACTAGACCAAAAAAAAAAAAAAACTAAATGAAGCATAAGATCATTCATTACTTATAAAACTAAATAGAATCCCAACTCCATCCCACCCAAACACACAAACAAATCAATGTATGTATATACCTTTATTTCAAAGACATGTGTATACTAAACAACCCCCGTTTTCTTCATAGATAATATGGAAGGGTGAATTTACTCCCAAGAGTTAATCTTCATGGTACCCTTCTCAGAGAGGTTCTGGTGCATCTTGAAAGCCTGGAAGAGGAGGTGGGGCTCGTGGCCCATTCCCTTCTTTAAGCATTCGAATTCGGCCCGGTCGAGGTAATCCGTTAGGATGGGCTTGTAGTCTGGGTGGGAGCACTTGTTGATGATTACTCTGGCACGTTCACGGGGTGAGAGACCGCGAACGTCTGCTAGGCCCTGTTTTTCATTACATTTGTTAGTTTTTTCTTCTTTTTCTTTTTTTTTTTTTTTTCTATGGCAGAGGGGTGGAAGGGAGAAGAGACGAACCTGTTCGGTGACGACGACGTCGAGATCATGTTCGGTTTGATCGATGTGAGTACAGAAGGGAACGATGCAGCTGACACCGGTGGGATCGACCTTGCTGGGTCTAGTGGAGGGGGTGTGCATGATACTGTATTTGGAGGAGCGGAGGAAATCGGCTGAGCCACCGAGCCCGTTGAGCATGCGGGAGCCCATGACGCAGGTGCTGTTAGCGTGGGCGTAGATGTCGACTTCGACGGGGGTGTTCATGCCGATGCAGCCTAGTCGGCGGATGATCTCGGGGGAGTTCGAGACCTGCTGGGAGCGGAGGAGGAGCTTGCCTGCGTAGCGCTCCCAGTTATCGTAGAAGCGCTTGAAGCCGTCAGGCGAGAAGCGGATGGAGGTTGCGGTTGCGAAGTCGAGGTTGCCGCTGTCGAAGAGGTCGAGGAAGGAGTCCTGCAGCACTTCTGTCCACACCTTCAGGTTGGTGAAGTCTGCGCCGCCCTTGCTAAGTCCGCCGATGACTGCGTTGGCGATGTTGCCGATACCCGATTGAATGGGGAGGAGGTTCTGGGGGAGACGGCCCTGGGTTACTTCGTGCTTGAGGAACTCGATGAGATTTGTGGCGATGGCTTGGGATGATGCGTCTTCGGGGGCGTTGGGCTGGGTTTGGTCGGGGTAGTCGGATTCAACGATCGCCACGACCTTCTCGGGGTCGACGGGGATGTGAGGAGTTCCGATGCGGTCCTCCGGCTGCAGGATGAGGTAGGGTTTGCGGCGGGGAGGCAGCTCTGACATTGTGATGTCGTGGAGGCCCTCGAAGGACGGACTCGCCGTGTTCACTTCGATGATGATCTTATCTGCCATCTGCACCAGCTCCGGTGATGCACCCACGGATGCACCGGGGATGATGCCTCCGTCTTCTGTGATGGCCGAAGCTTCGATAACGGCCACATCGAGTCTGTTCTTGGGTTTATCCAAGGTATACCAGCCCTAGAAGCATCATTAGCACACTCGTTTCATACTTCTTTCCGCCTTGACACGAGTAAGAGGGGAGGTAAAAGAAAAGAGGGACATACATAAACCAAATCCGAAGGAAACATGCTCAAGTGTTTATCAAAGAACTTAATCTGCCCCGAATTAATCCCCTTGGCGATCTCCTTTCCAACCTGATGCGGACTCCTCCGCTCAATCATGTTCAACCTCGCCCACCGGTTCTCGGTTTCAGCTCCGGATGAAGCTCCCACGAACAAAGTGTATTTCAACTTTCCTTCCAGGTTATTCTTCTCCACGTGGTCGGCTAGCGCCGTGGGAACCTTCCTGATCAAGTTGAAAACCTGTCAGTCACACAAAAACATCAAGCCACTAAGCCACGAAAAGTGAAATTGGAAAAGGAACAGATGAACTTAGATCCGGACGTACTTAGGGTACCCGACTCCCGTGAAACCGGACCAGCCGATGTAAGAGCCATGAGGGAAAAAGTTAATCAAATCTTCTGCTTTCGCTAGTCGATTGAGATATGAAGGCCGCCTAACACGGCTTCTAAGGAGGGCTGAAGCGGCCATCTTTGTTTAACCAATGGTCAAAAAGAAAGAAAAAGGGAGTGGAGAGAGAAACACAGAAGAGTTGAAGAAGAAAAAGAAAATGGAGAAAGGAAGCGCGCGGATGAGGGAAACCTTTTGAGGATAGAAATAACGTCTGGAACTCAAATCACTAATCCCCGCCACTTAATTGACCTCTTCTTTTTCTCCCCAAAAGTGGAGAGGAATGTAACCAAAAAAAATAAAAAAAAATTACCCCTCGGGGACATGGGAGTGACAGGTATCCAGTTTATTACTACTAGTCAGAATTTCATTGGGTTGGCTTGTTTGTAGGGGTCCGTTTTTTTCTTTCTTCCATTGAGGGTTTCTTTTCTTTTTCTCTATCTAGAAAGTATAGATACAACAATTCTTCAGAGTATGTAGTACAATTTAAAGCCAATTCGTTCATGTGACCATATTGCTAGATCTATACCGTGATACGCCATTGCTCGAAGTAATGACCTTTGGAAAAATACTCTCCTTTTTAAATGTTTGTGGAAAGTAAAATAGAATTATTCACA
>ML742115.1:0-16854 GCA_009193465.1 Aspergillus avenaceus | reverse complement strand
AAAAAAAAAAAAAAAAAAAAAATACTCAGGAAGCTTCGTCTTGACGTCACCTCGGCTTTTACTCGGTCTCCTTTTCTCTCTTCCTTCTCCCCGACGTCATCTTGAGCTCAACATGAATTTGCTTTTTGCCATCAGACAACTTTCTACAAGTCAACAAGTTATTCCATTTCTATATCAATTCAATCCATGCCCATACTCCCTCAACTTATGTTTTATCTCTTTTCGACTTTTTCTTAAATCAAGAGGTAAAGAACTGCCAGTGATATCCCCGGATCCCGAGTCTTGTCCGGGTCTGGCCCATCGGCCCAGTCTCGGCCTGTATCGGTTATCTATCTTCGGCCACACGGAGCTTTAGCCCGCCTCCATCATTGGCCACTATCTTCATGCCCGAAACTCTGAATCCATCCTCTGATCCTGATCTACATACCTTCTCGAAATGCAGCGTTGGACAAATGACCCTTGCGCAAAACATATTCCTTACGAAATAGTCGCTTAGAATAACTACAAAGCTTACACAAAGATAACCGAAGAATTGTAAGACATAATCATAACCGGCTCCCTATGTAAAATACAGTCGAAGTACAAAGCAACCCATATGTGTTCCATCCCGATTCCTTACACCTTTCCGGAAATGCTCGCCCGTGGGGTCCTCCAGCCGGGGAGACGATCCCAGCCAGCTGTCCCCAGACTGGGTCTCCCCCAACAAATAATCCCCCTCCAGCCGAGATTCAATAAGTGACAAACCCATTCGTGTAAGCCATTGAACATGTTCGCTGGCCATGCAGTTCCCAGGTCCACTGCCATTGAAGAATAGACACCCGTAGACAACAAACTGAATCGATAAGCCTAATGAGTAGAATAAAGCCCATATTATCGGCAAATAGAAGAATGAGAAAAGACAGAAATAAAAGAGGAAAGAAAAAGCAGAAGGTACAAATAGACAAATAGAAATATGCTGTCCATAACTCTACCGATTTCGACGTTAAATAATTGATGATGTTTCATGTGCAAAGGTTCAGCCAGGCCAGAGTTCGCCAGCTTTTGAATTAATCGACTAACGGAGCTTTCCTTACTCCTTGGACTCGGAGGCATTCTGCTCAGCATCAGCCATCTCGGTGTCCTCTTGTTCGTCCTTCTTTTCTGAGCCGGGCTCCTCGGGTGCCGGTGCGCTAATCTCAGCGTCGGGACCCTTAACCCACGACCGGAAGCGCTGATTCATCTCGTCCACCTGGTCCTTGCTGAGCCCATGTGCCCACAGGGGGTTGTTGACAAACCGCTCAGTGAACCGATCATGGCGTCGTTCCTTGGTCGCTGCCGCATCCTTCGCAAGCTCCTCGGGTGATTCCTCGGCGGGTGCGGCCGGACGCCACCACCAGTCATGACTACCAGGCTCATAGAGGATGTGATAGCTATTGGCGCATATACGGATAATGAGGCCATCTTGGTGTACGAGTGGACGATAGTACCGGTTGTACTCCTCTTCCTGCTCGAGTTTGGGCGGCAGGTTCCGCTTAAGGAAGGGCATGCGCACTTGGGAAAATGGCACGCCTTCCGTGGGGTCACGCATGGTGTAAGCGGAGACATAATACGACCAACGAGCTTCCTGGCTTAATTCCTCGTTCTCCAAGGTGGCATCCTCCGGGGTCAAGAGCTGCACAGTAGTCTTCTTGCTATTCGGGTGCTAATCGCAATCAGTCAGACCAAATCATTTCGAGGTTTAAAAGTGAAGACACTTACATAGGTGATACGGTAGATATCGCTGTCCTTGACCAGTCTTTCCACTTGCTTGCGGTACTGGATCTCTTGATTATGCGTTGTCTCTCCCCTATCCCGTTCCTTGAAAAAGAGATTGATAATATCTGAGCTGCGGTCCTTTGAGTCACCGTTGAAGATAGCACCCGCGAATTTGGAGATACCTGCAAACATCTTCTCCAAGTTATACAGCTGGTAGCCGCTTCGCAAGTAATAGCGACGAAGAGTTTCCTCGAGATGTGATGTCTCCATGTCGCCCTTAATGACCTCGTCACACATACGGACAATTTGATCGTACAAGTTCGCGTTAGGGTCGCAATTATAGAAGAAATCAGTAGGGACCTTGTCAATAAGTCCAAGATCCTGAGCTGGTTTGGCCATAAGAGCGCGGCGCACATCCTCATGAGCATCCTTTTCATGCAACTTGATGCGGAGTAAGCGCGAGTACAAGATCTCAAAAGTCCGGAAGAAGCAGTAGACGTTCAGATTAGCGTACAAGTGATGTTGCTTCTTTTCATAAGATTCGTTGAGAGCGTACTCCCGGGCCAGGTTGAAGTTGCCCTGACCTGGGTGCTCCATCCACTTGAGTTCCGCCACATCGAACGTCTCCGTGGGATCTGGCACTGGTGTCGACGGGACTAGAACCGCATCTGGAGTGCCGTCACGGCTAGCAGGGGCGCTGCCTTCTTTCTCGGTCCGGGTTGCCTTCTCGCTGCGGCGCTCCAAAACATCGCGCAGAAGGTCAATCTTCTTGCCATTGATCCCTTTGCGGTTACGAGGCGTCGAGGTCTCCTCCGGCGCCAAGCTCTCATCATCTGCCTCATCTGTTGGGGATGTACCAGTGGAAAGCTCATTCATGTATACATGGAATGTATCACGGTCCATGCCATAAAAGACAGGGATGAAGTCCTTGATGAACGTCATGACCTTCTGCGGGTCAGCATTAAACCCAGTCGAGTTGCGGTCAATGTATGTTAGAAGCAAATGAGTAGCATCGATCAGAACAGCCGGATCATCAAACATGAATTCGAATTGGTGTTTGGGAACCTGAAAGCCGCTCTTGCGCAGATTCCGGCTCTCTTCAAACTTGGTTTGAATCTCATTTTGGATATGTTTCGCCACGAACAACTTCTTGTCAGTTCCTTTGCTAGCAATGGCTTGGTGATCGAGACTGCGCCAGTAGGCCTTCTGCATCTGCTCCCGCCAAATCTTGTCCCATTCCCGTTGGCTCGCCTTCCACTCTTCGCACTTTTGCTTCAAGCGGAATAAAACTATGGGCAGTACATGACAAGGTCTGTCAAACATCTCACGAATGATCTTCTCGCCCAGCTGTCGGTCATAGATCTTCTTGATGACACGCTGGTAGATCGCTTCGCTCTGACCGCCGAGGCCTGGAGGGAGCTTAAAGGCAGCCCTCTCCGCATCGGACATCACGAGGAATTGTTGAACAATTGGCTCGATTAGTTGGATCGTGCGAGTGCAGGCCTCTATGTGGTGGTCATAGTCATGCCTGTCTTCTTCAATGCGGTGCAGTGCGTCTTCGTACTGGTTCTTACGGTGGGCCACGAAGCCAGAGTCTTCTGATGCCCAGGTAGGATGTGAAGCCCATTCATCATTCAACACACTATAGCATAACTGATCACGGCCACTGCAAGGTTTTTGGCGTTCGCGCTTGGGAAGAAGGCGATAGCTAGGCCCAAGTGAGCGACAGTGAGAAAGATTTACCAGTCCAGGTTCCTGCTTAGGTTTGGATTCAACAATCTTATCCTCTGGTTCCTCCACATGCATAAAACGTTTGAACCACGCCATGAGCTCTGGATTAGAGCCGATGTACCCAGCAGCCCGTTTAACAAGCACGTGTCGGTCAATTAGATCGGTTGAGTAAAGGTTGCAGAGTTTCAAGAACTCGCTAAAGGTTTGCTTGTTACCAATATATTTCTTGACGCGATCAAAGAACGCAAATTCCTCTTGGGTAGGCGTCAGCGAGAAAGTTGGCTGGATGGGCTCCGGAAGTGCCGGGACAAGAGTTGGTGAGACGGCAGACACTTCTGGCTGTGGCGGTTTTGAGTGATGAACCTTGGCCCTCTGTTTTTTTGTTAGCAAGTACATAGAACGTAAGGGATTGACAAGAGGGAGAAAAGTCAGTGTCATAAAGTGTTCATCTGTGTGAAGATGACAATCACTCACCTTATTCACGTTTCCAGGTTGCAAAGCGGGGCCCCGACCTTGAGCATCCGCCATTCGAGCAGCATCAGCGCCTGCAGTGGGACCAGAGATTGAAGGGCCTAGAGTGGACGGTGCTCCTGGTCCTCCGCGGCGCTTCTTGCCTTCTTTTGCAGAGTCCTTGACATTGAACTGGCCCAAGGGGGGCATTTTAACATCCCGGTTGGGAGTTTGAGCAGGAAGAGTACTGGCACTGGGGTAACCAGGATCTCCGCGCACGTTACTCATGGGTGCTGCCTCCTCTGCTTGGCGTGCAGCTGCCTGTTGCTTTGCGTGCGCCGCAGATTCAGGCAGAAACTGCTTGAAGTCTTCTAACAGATCAGGGGCAGTATTAAACAACTGGGTCACTTGAGCGTAAACATCCTGAATGGGCTTCGATTCGCGCTGATAGGTTTGTAGTATTTCCAAGAACTGTTTGTAGATCTCCGGCGCACTCGCGAAGCGATTCTATTGAAAGAATACTAGGTCAGTTTGAAGATAGAAAAAGCCATACCCAAGGGTAGAAGCAACACCAACCTTTATCTTATTAACGTAACTGATTGCATGGTTAAACTCCACTGGGCCGCGCTTGTTCAAATCGGCTTGGGATCCACCCTGGAGCATCCCCGATCCTACACCTGCGAGACTACTCATAGGTTGCGTTAGGCTGGGCCCCTGTGCTGAGGCAGGGGAGACTTGCATGAGTGAAGGCCGTCCAAGACCGGCGGAGGCGGCAGACGCAGCGCCCTGTAGTTGCGACACGCCGCGCTGATCCTGTCCATGGGCCATGGCCGCCGCGCCAGCAGCAGCTTGCTGCTCCTGCTGAGTTGGGTATTCGAAGTGGTGCTCTTGAGGCTGACCCTGGTTGCCCTGCTGACCAAACATTCCTGGGCCCATCATACGAGATCCGGGGGAGTATGATCCAGGCAAATTGCCCTGTTGTTGGGGGGGTTGATGCTGCTGCCAGCCAGGTCGAGATTGATCGAAAAACTCAGGACGCCCATGAGGACCCATTCCACCGGATGGGCCCAAATCGCCAGAAGAATCCATGGAATGACGGGGTCGAGGGGGCATACTAATGGTGTTCGTTCCCGAAGGGGTGGTCACTCGGATGACGTCTGGATTGTCATCTGTGCCACACTCGATTCGATAACCCGGAGGCAAAAATGTGTTAAAGCCCTGTATGAGAGCCGGGTGTCCATTAAAGAGAGTAGAGACACGTTGGATGACGCCAGGAGTATCGATGCTATGTAGGTCAGCGTCCAGTGAATTAAAAATAAGTGAATACATGTGACTAGTACTCACGCTTGGCTCTTAAAATCTTTCATTATATCAAGAAAGCGATTGTAAACATCTGGTTGGTCGACGAAACGGACCTTGACCTGGTCCAGATAACTGAGCGCATCCTGATCACATGTCAGAACGAGGAAGCTCACAATTGGAAACCCAGTGTTCACTGTTTTACACAAAAAAGCACTTACATTCAAGATCGGCTGTTGACCCTGAGCTAGAGCAGCGACATTCCCTGGGATCTGAGGTCCAGAGCCGTTGAACCCCATCATAGGTTGCCCTGGTGGTCCAGCAGGATGCTGCATATAAGATCTAGGGGTACCTTCTCCGTGTTGCATTTGCGGGCCAAACATAGGTCCAGGAGCTCCAGAAGACTGCATGGATCCCTGGTGCCCATTTGGTGGGTTCGAGCCTAGGTTGGACAGGAGCCCATTGGGGCCATGTATGGAGTTTGGTACTTTCGACGCTACCGGCTGATGTAGGGGAATGGAACCTGTGTGGCTCTGCACCGGATGGTGCTGCTGCTCACGCTGTCTCTCCAGCTGCTGTCGTTCTAACTGCTCGCGCTCACGTTGTTCACGCTCTCTGTGAACCATCTCTTCCTGGCGCTGTCTTTCGATCAATTCGCGTTCCCTTGAGTCCAGCTCGCGCTCTCTGTTGATGGACTGCGGGGAGGGGTGTTGCATCGCTTGTCCGATACCTGGTAGTGAATGTCCAGTGCCATGAGAAGGGGCAGAAGGGTGTTGGCCATATGCAGGAGGTTGATGCGGGCCAGCATGACCCTGGCTCAACTCCGCCAGCCCAGGGAGAGAATGTCCGGCAGGTTGACTGGGATGATAAGGACCTGGCATATCAGACAAATCAGTCAGCGAAAGCATTACACCCGAAGTACATCGGCGGCATCATGCCACGTGGGAGGGATTTCTAACCAGCTGGTGGAAGGACGGGTCCGGCAGGTTGCGAAGATGGGCCTTGCTGAGGCGGTGGGTTTTGACTGTATGACGGGACACAACCGAGTCAGTAACAAAAGAACGTCATATTCTGCCTGGTATATACACTCCAATTTCGCCTGGCCATATGACTGAGGGTAGTACATACCTGAAAGATCCCAAGGGGCGGGGTTGTTGGCTCATTTGATCCATCCCGGGGTGCGATGGCAAGCCGCCGGGGTGCCAGTTATCATTCCCAGAGTTCATGATCGGTGCATAAAAGGATAGTAACGGTAAAAGCTCTTGCTCTATACTCTATCCCACAGTAGATGGTCAACTCTATGGATTAGTAGTCGCAGTTGTTCAGAACGCCAAAACCAAGCTTCTTATTCTGTTATTCGATTTCGCACGGTTGAGTCCTCTTTCTCCCGAGCATTTCACAGCGACATCACTGTATTGGGGACTGTGTCAACCACACCAGTTACAACCCAGAATATAAGACCCGTATGATGTCTGCAGAAGCGGCAAAAAAAATGAAAGAAAAAGAGAAAAGGGAGCGGGTGGGAAAAAAGACTGTCTCAACCAGTAACTTGATTGGAAATGATGGTTTGCGCGCGACCGATCACGGATACTAAGTCTCCAGACAGAAGGCGGAGAGCAACTTTAACCGCGCTATCCCTTTTTTGTGATTAGGTTCTTGCTTCGGTCTTATTCTTTTTCCGAAGGATGCATTTACCACTAAAGGCCCTCCGTGATTGGTGCCCGAGGCAAGGCGGGATCAGCAATTCCTGGAAAGTCCTTTTCGCGACCGACGTCATTGACGGATAGCATCCGTTGTTCGAGAACTCGAAGCCTTTCTCTCAAACCCTTTGATCCGGTCGGCACCGCACGATGATATAGACCTTATATATACACTTGCCGTAAAAGGCATCAACTGGGATCTAAGGTAGGTTCCATACTGGGTAACCTTACTAAGATGAAACCACAAACAAAGCTTATAGATCGGTAAAAAAAAAAATGGGAGATTCTATTACAACAATACAAAAAACCCATAGATTCATTATCTACTCGGTAACGCTAAGTAGACACCGAAACCCATTCAAGACCATCAAAATATCCTGCTCTAGTGGTAGCCAATACCAGGTCAACCGGATCAGCGATATGATTAAGGGCGAAGAGTCCCTGCACCTTTCACACCGAGCAACTGCGCCCATGACTGTTCATTCGCTGAGCAGAAATGGGCAAGAAAAGGGGAAGGATAACCCTCGGGAAGGCTCCGCATCTTTCTCTATGACATTCCATTAAAACGCCCCCCAAAATGAAGCATCAATGATCACCAAGGCCCACACAGCAGAAACGTGGATGAAAGAAACACAAGACCGACAGATCATCAGAACGTTAAGTAGGGGAAGAGTTAAAAGTATAAGTGGGACTCCGGGGTTGAACGCACGACCAAATTCCAATAGACGAGAGGGGGAGGGGAAGGAAAATCTGAACCTGAACTGGCAACTTGAATTTTGGCTCTGCGGATGCTGCTGCTAGTAACCTCTTTCCTGATTTGTACTTGATCTCATGCTTGATTTGCCCGAAAACTGACATTCCTGTCCACTAAAATATATGAACCATCCTGTAGCATACTTACAATGCAGAGAAAACAAATAACTATCGAGCGCAACAACGTTAGCATGAACACACAACCGAGTACCAAGTAAAGGGGCAGAAGATTGGCTTACGTTGTTCGTAGCAGCAATAGCAATGCTATCCTCATATGGATGCCAGCTCATGTGTAGGATCTTCTTGTTAAAGTCGATCTGATCCGCATCGGTTTCCTTCTTCATACGGCTTCCAGGACCACCTGGGCTGCCAGCTCTGGTATTGGTCTTCTTTCCATTGGCGCCCTTGTTCATCGGTGTCGGCACGCCAACCTTCTTCGCCTTGAATGCTGATTTATCCGCTTGCAAGACAATCTCCGTCTCCTTAGCCGGATCGGTAGGATAGATCATAAAGTTATTGTTGTAGCTTCCCGTCATGACATTCTCTGCGTCGCCCGAGAAGACCACCTCGAACTTGTCAAAAATACTATCATTTTCGTACGTGTCACACAAACGTGGCCGCAAGTGTTCGTGAATGGGAATCGTCTTTACTGGCTGTCGCTCCATGTTCACATCCCAGATCTTGACAGTCAAGTAGTCTCTCGACACGATATAGCGTCCATCATGCGAAAAGCGTACGTCGGAAATTGAGGAAATAATCTCGGAGAAGAACGAGCGGGAGGAAGCATCCTCCTCTTGTTCGAAGACTGCGCATTCCAGGCCAGGTCAGTTGACTGCGGTATTCAATTCAGAGCTCATTGCGCAAATACGTACGTTTGTGGTGCTCATCGCACAGCGCCCGCTGTCGCATATCGGCCAGTTTGATTGTGCCTTTCGAGCTTGCGTACATAAACCAGTTGCAGCTAGTCGGGTGGAATTCCGCGGCCGTGATAACTTCCGTGAGCTCTTCCATATTCGCGGGTTTAATATCGACGATGTTGAAACTTTGGTCCTGAATATTAAGGTTCCAAAGATTAACCCGAAGGTCGTCGCTACTTATGAAGGTTTCTCCGTCGCTGTTCACGGAGATGCTGTTGATATGGTACGCATGCGCATTGGCATATGTCCTCCGAGGTACGGCGGCGACGACAGTATCATGATGTGTCATCCTAGGAAGCTTCAGCGCAGATGGGTCCTTGAAAGACAAGCGAGGGGCGCGAGGCGCCCCTCCGCCAGCAACACCGGCAGGTGTAAGCTCGCTTGAGAGATTATTTTCCGCCACAACCTTCAATGACTTGTCAAACACCTTCCAGAGCTTTATCGTTTTGTCATTTGTCGAGAGAAGGAAGTGGGATGAATTTGACCGTCTACACCATTTTATTTTGTTGATCTTCTCTTCGATCTCTAGGGATTTCAGGTAGTCGAACTCCGGTTCGTGCGACTGAAACTCGGTGTGGAATTTATACTCGCATGTTTTTTTCTAGAGCAATCAGCAAGGATTCTCCCCCGGTAAGCAGTTCTGACGCATGGAGCTGGTACCGTTTCGTTCCTCTCGAACAATACTACTCGCCCACCCTTATCGCCCGTGGCCAAATAGTTACCAGTGTGGTCGAACTCGACAGTAGAGATAATATCCGCTATAGCAAATAATCGCGTCAGTTATTAGATTCAGATTCCGTAGCGTTAGTCGCAATTGTAGGCTTCGAAAACAATGCTTGACATACCTTCTGTAATATCCTCCACATCTCCCTTGTCACCAAAACATCTAACGGGGTCAATTAGCAACTAGCACGGAAGACCGACGATAATTTAAGCAACCCTCAAGATCCCGTACGGCAGATTCCCGATACTCCCGCACCAGCAAAACATTCGGCCATCGATGAGGCGCTGTCTTTATCACCCCGGCAAGGGAGTATGAAGATGAAGGGCTTGAACTCACTGCGTGAACTTCCAGGTAGGTGTACCTGGATCCCTGTCTACCATTTTCTTTTCAGATACCGCCCTTCTTTAGGGCAGTTGAACAACAAACGGATACCGTAAGGGAGTAGGTTGGATCGGAGTGGTAAAGAGCGGGGTTGCCGGGAACTGACGCCGTTACTGTGGGATGAAGGTAGAACCTTTCCGTAGTCGTCTAGGTAAGATTTAAGCGACAGAGAAAATCGAGATGCAGGTATGATGGTCGAGTGGCCACCAGTTCCGGTATCAAAAACCCCTCAAAGGTGGAGATAAGAGAGGTAGATGGGGGGGGAGGTGATCAAAGCAGGTGCCGCAGCGTCAGACGAAGGCCGATGGCCAGGCTGAAGAACAAGAAAAAGAGAAAAGAAAAGAAAAAAAGATTGACAGCTTGGGCCGGCGGTGACAAAGGGTGATGGGACGGAGGAAGGATGGGAAAGCTTTTTATTTTTTATTTTTGTCCGCTTCTTCCCTCCAGCGTTGTCTCTAATTAATTTTCGTCGACGATCTTTTCTGCACAAAAAGCGGAAAGGACACAGGGTAAAGTAGCCACCACAGCTACAAAAACAACAGACAGACCGCCTGTTGAAAATAAGAGAACAATGATAAAGAAAGTGTGGGGGGTTGCTGCAAAGACGGGAGAGATGGAATGGAGGGGAGGAGGTAAGGTTGTTGGATTGAGGTGAGGGCGGTATTGGAAACTACCGTCTGGTGGTAGTGGACTGTGGTGGGGAGAATGATTAAGAGAAGAGAGGAAGAGGGAGTGGCTGCCCATGAACCCACGCACGTAACGACCCAACGCAACCCACCCGCTCCGCCAACTGGGCGCTGACATCAACCATTCCGATGTACTCCTACTTCTTTTTTTTCTTCTCTTCTACCTTTTTATCACTTCCCCTCCTCTCCCCAAGTGAAACAGGAAAAAACAAAAAAAAATAAATAAATAAATAAATGAAAATAAGAAATCTGCAACCCATTCAGTAAAGTTTTTTAATATGTTTTTTTTACTATTCTTGTCAATTATGTGAATTTGCCAGTGAATTGTTTCTCTGGTTCAAATTAAAGCCCTATTGAGGCATTGAAGATCACATATATTTAGACCCTAGTGTGAAGTCCCAGTACTTTCTACTCCTCAATTGACAATTCACAACCCTGTTGTTGCAAGTTTGCTTGTAGGACTGTGCACTATTTGTGTCACGTGATATCTACATAGATGGGCAAACTATAGCTTGTTATCTGAATCATCTCATGCATTGTGGAGCTTTAATGAGATCCATTCTGTGTGTGAGTCTGCGGCCATATTTTGTAATGCATATTGTGTTTTTCACGTCATTGTGCCCATACTAATTTTTCAATGTCCGAATGGCTATTTCTATACTTCATCAGCATCAAGCACAGGCCGCACGGGCTGTAATACATAAATAGCTGAGACACGAAAACAATGCTAAACAAATGAATGCTAGTTGAAAATTAAATTCCACTCGATCAAAAGAAGCCTCAACAAGAAACATGCATCGGGTACTTCCGGTTTGTAGCAACAACTTCTGAAATTTCAACCCAAACACTTTTATATTTGGACTACAATATTATATATATATCCATGCTTCAAAAATACCCACAGCATCTATGAGAAGAGTCAAGATAGCGAGAATCCAAATAAAAAGATTATTTGTACACAGAATTATCACCCTAACTCGACTGACAAGAAAACTTAAACCTATATATAAACCCAAAAGTCCAGAGTAATCTCAATATTCTATTTCACATGTCATCATTTACCCGACAACTCCATTAAGCCGAACTAAACCGCCTAAACAGACATTAAAAAGAGACACTATAGAATCCAGATCAAATCCCCTCTCACACAACTCTCCATTTGCAAAGCATATCCATCTAAGCTCCCCCACTACCCTTTCCTAAAACTAAAAAGACCCAACCCCAACCCCACATTACCGACGACCATGACGGAAGACAAGAAGCGGGGCACCAATGACCCCTCCAAGCAAACCCCAGAAACCTCCGATCCCGACCACGCAGACAGCCCCTCGCTCGCAAGTCGAATTCAAAACTCAGCAACGGGACTAGCCAAAAATGCCTTTTCCGCGCAGTCTGCCTCGGCAGATACCGCGCTGCTAGCAAATAGCGGGAAAGCTGGCCCGGCGCGGTCGTCGTCCTCCGCGGCGGAACAATACCGAGATATGGTTGGCGCTGGATCGTCGACTGCCCAGGGTACAGAACGGACGATAAATGCAGAGACGTTTCGCTCGTCGACAGAGCAAGGGGGTGGTTTTGAGATTCCTGGTCTCACGAGGAGGAGTTTCTGAGTGGGGGCGATACGTTTACAGAGGGCCTAGATGGATCGCTTATGGACGGGGGAAAGGAGAAGGGGAAAGCGAAAGAGGTCGGGAATGCGCGTTCGGGGGCGACTCCGGCGCAGGTGAATCTACTTCCGACTGATGGCTCTGCCGTGATGTCCTTGCTTGACGATCAGACATTCGACCCATCATTTCCCCCCTCAGCCGATGAACCTTTTGAGATGATAGATACAGAGCTCTCCTATCCGCCACTTACGCAGGAAGAGATTCAGATAATTGATTCCTTCCGTCGCCATATGGCTCCCTCTAATGATGCCCCGTTCACTCACCGATTGGCACCAGCTAGTCTAGTCCCGGATATCGACACAATCCTGGATAGTGCTGCTCCGCAGACCGACTCCGAAGCGACTCTGCTACGGGATAATGTGCTTGCGAGCTTGCCTGGATCGGAGGACTGGGTACCGGTGGAGGAACGATACCACGATGAAGTCTGGGGGTATTTGAAGCCTACGCTAGAGGCTGCGAGGAAAGAGATGGAAGAGGCGAAAGATGAGCCAAGAAAGGAGGATGGCCCGGCGGTTACTAGACTGAAGACAGTTCTAGGGCATATGAGAGCAAAACTTTGAAAGTTGGTTATCGAAGTAGTACTTATACCCATTATCAGAGTGTATAATAGGTTTCATATGTAATATACAAATGTTTGATCAATCTTCAATTACATATACATCAAGTCTTTCGTAGTTGCAGGTTCAGAATTTTGAATAATTGAATTGTACTATCATACAGACCATACAAAAGACCGAACAATGGATGCGCCCCGGATCATAGTAGTAATCATAGCAGTAAACAAGAAATGCAGAAATAGGGTATGTGTCAAAAATGAAACTGGCTGCGTGGAGGATTTTCTCTTTCCGATGTATATCGTTCCCAATCTATTGCACAATCTAAAGTTCAAGGCTCGGGGTCTGCCCCTTGACGCGACCGATCACGATCTGAGAGGCGTACTTGGGGATAACTTCGTCGTCGTGGAGCATAGCAAACTCTGTGGTCTGGTTAGAACATATCCCATTCCGTTCTAGGTTGATGAATACATACCTTCTGTGGCATCGCGGCCCATGAAGTTAAAGAGAGCATTAGCGCCACCAGGGTGCTCTTCCAACCAGTTGGTCACATCCAGGACAACGCCCTTGACGACGATCCAAAGATCCTCCTTCTTGTTGTGCTTGGAGACTTCCTCCATCGAGTATTCCGTTTCAGGGATCTCGAACTTCTTGGGGTCGTTGGGCTTGGAAGTGGAGGTGGCACCAGCTGGGGTAGCACTAGCCTTAGCAGGCTCAATGGTGTCCGCAGGCGTTCCAGCACCAGCGGGGATTTGGCCGCCACTACCGCCGGCGGCACCACCCCATTCGACGGAGATCTTACCCGGCGTTGAGGGGTCGATGTGAAGGGAGATTTGGCCCAAACGCTGCTGAGCGCTAGAAGAACCACCCGAGACCAGCTTCTGGAAGAGGTGCTGACTGGCGCTGTCACCAGCGACACGGCCGTAGACAACACATCCCAGCAGAGAAGAGCCACCCAGACGGTTGGCACCGTGGACACCACCCGCAAGTTCACCGCAAGCGTAGAGTCCCTCGAAGGGCGTCTGTTCCGAGTTGAGAACCTGGGCGTGCTCGTTGATTTCAATACCACCCATGGTGAAGTGAAGAACAGGTTCCATTAGGGCAACATGGAAAGTGTCATCGATGTCAAATGGCAAGTTGTGGAAGAAGCGCTTGCCCCAAGGGTCCTTCTGCTTGCCCTCAGCGATGGCATTGTATTCCTTGAAGGTTTTCTGGAGAGCAGCCTCACCACAACCGATTTCCTTCGCCAACTCCTTGCCCGAGATCTTCTTCATGAGTCCACGGCCAGAGTAATGACGAGTGTGGAAGTCCAGGACGTTGGAAGCCTTGCTGTTGAGGACGAGGCGAATGGGCCACTTGCCCTTCTCCTTCTCCTTCCACATCTGGCCCGAGACGTAGTCACGATGGCCGAGTTCATCGGAGAACCGCTGACCGTCGGAGTTCAGCAGAAGACCACCCTCACCACGGAGAGCCTCAGCGGCAAGGAACTTGAACTTGGCGGTAGGGTCCTTGGGGTCGACTAGACCTGTGGGGTGAACCTGCACCTTGTCCATGTCGATACCATTGGCACCAATTTCCATCAACATCTTCTGACCATCACCGGTGGCGTGGGTTCCGTTTGTACTAGACAGGCCGTAGGTATCCGGGCGGTGCTGCTTCAAAAGCGAGCCATCACCGAAGTCAGCGGCATAACCACCAGTTGCCAGGACGACAACGCCATCAGCGGAGTGTGTTTGGCCATCATGCTCGTACGTAACACCGGTGATGTTGTTGCCAGACTTGTTAATTGAGGTAACGCGAGCTTTCTTGACAATCTGAACACGATCGGGCTCCTGTTCGGTGAGCTCCTCTAACCGTTGCATAAGGGCGTAGGTGATGGCCATGCCGGGGAACTTGGCATCGTGACCACGGTGGGTACGGGGCTGGGAGTGACCACTGTGACTGTTAGAAGAGACGGACGCAAAAATGTGAATAATGCGACCGGGTATATCACCTACCCAAGACGGGAAACAAGGGTGAGGTCAAGGTTGAAAACATCCATCAACCATTCCACAGCCGCGGCAGACTTGTACGTAAGAACCTTGATTAGCTCGGGGCGAGCCTTGTCTCGGGCAGATTTCAGAGTATCTTCGTAGAATGTCTTGACGCTGTCGCCGATGCCAAGGTCGACTTGGGTGCGAGTCAGGGCGCCATTGATACCCGAGGTTGCTTTGGTAGAGTTGCCACCGAAGAAAGCTAAAGAGGTCAGTTTCGATTTGTTGTTTTCATGATGATTTACCGCCGATGATAAGTATCGCAGGGATGGATAATATGTACAACATACCTTGTTTATCTAGAACCAGGACATTTCCGCCGTTTAGGTAAATTGTGTGGGCAGCACTGAGACCGGACACTGAGCGACGAGATAATGGTCAGCAAAATGCGGGGAAAGCTTAGACGGCTAGGGTCGATCAACTCACATCCACCGCCGACAACAATTACTCTCGGGGCGGTAGCCATTGTGAAAAGAAATCAAGTATGGGAAAACAAAGGGATGGAGAAAGGAGGGATGGCGAGGAAGAGGTTTAAGGTCTGAGGGAAGGGAGGGAAGAAATAAGAAAGAGAAAACAGCAGAGAAAGGGAGATCTTAAAGCACCTGATGGAATCCGGGGGGAGGAGGAGTTGCATTGATTGGGAAAAGGTTCATAAGCCGACACTCTTTTTCGGCCGAGGCACGTTTCTTTGTTCTCGATACTGTATTGATACGGTTATGAGTTTCCAAGTTGTCCCCAGAAACCACTTTCCCTCGGTCGTAATTTGGGTTATCATCTTACCAAACTACATTAAAATGATGGGGAAAATAAAAGTGGGGGTACAAAAAGTGGTGCACCTCCTTTAGTAAAAACTTATTACGACAGTTCTGGGTTGTCCTTGTTGAAAATGGGGCAAGATCTTTTGACGTTGACCCATTTTTTTGTGTCAAAATATTTAGATAGTTATTCTGGATGTTGATGTTTACAATACTTTGGGAAGGATAACACAGAATGGAAACAAGATCCAAGTCAGCAGGGATCTGGGTTTCACATGCTCATACTAACCTAATCATTAATTGTTAGTGATCGGTCATTCAGTGAGGTGCATCAGCTGCTTGTGCTTAATTAACCTCTGGCAGTTCCATGACACCATTGGGGGAACAATCTTCACATGTCCGACTGTTCAGCAAATAGAATTCGAGCCTTAGGTCAGCGGCGCGTCATGTTTTATCCCCATTTTCCATTTCTCGACCTGTTCATTAAGTCTTCAAATCAACATATCTCTGAAATGAAATACCACACCGCTCCTTTCAATGGTTCACTTAAGAAACATAGGAACCAAGACAGCTATCTCTTCCACATCTCAAGTCCTCAACAACCAAAACCAAAGTCAATATTTACAGAGATAGATATTCTAAATAGAAACACCCATCGAATAACCAGATTGTCATATCAACTACCCCATAAAAAGGACTGATCCCCCAGACCAAACGGGAAGATCGGTGGCGGGTTACCCCGTACCCTGAGCAAGCCCCCCCTTCACTTACTATAGAATGTACCTCGGACCGAGAAAGTCTTAGGTTTTATACTCCATACTCTATCGAACGATCGGAACCTGATCTAGAACTTATATTTACCAGAAGTATCAGGCCATAAAGAATTTAAGGAGCTCATCTTTCTACTACTTTAGAATGAGTAGCCATCGTAATGATTACCTCTTAATTCCAGATTACCTTTCACTACTACCATCGGCAATTGATCACGTGTACACATCGGTTACTGACTTCCATCAGTGCTCGCCAATAAGAGTATCATCAATAGCCGTGCAGGGGCAATGACATAATACCGTCCGTGGAATGGGATTACTAATTCCGGGATGCTGAATAGCCGATGCAAGGGGATTGAACATAGTTCGACAGAGAGTTGTTTAGGGCCTTTAAACCCTTTATTAGGCCATTCATTCTTCTCGTGATAGATGTAGTCAAAATAAACTATCAAACAAGTAATTTTGAGTCTTTCTGTATTACTATGTATTACTGTTGTTGCAGCTGGAGGTTGACTGGTATACACTCGGTGGGAGATATCCCGAGACTCAATATGGGTTGATCGGGCGTCTCGGAATTTACACCGAAGCATACGGAATAGTTGACTCGGAGATGATATTGGGAGTACTGTGTCAGGGGGTTCGGGATGTATCTCTCCGATCTTTGTAACCCGTACTCCGAGTGTACTTTTCCAAAACAAAAAAA
>ML742114.1:72529-94618 GCA_009193465.1 Aspergillus avenaceus | reverse complement strand
AAAAAAAAAAAAAAAAAAAAAAAAAAAAAAAAAAAAAAAAACTTGAACTACTGATTTTAGGCAATTTTTTTTTTCTTCTTCTTCCATCTATTTCATGGTACTATTTCTTTTCTGGGATGGCCGTTGTAACTAATGTATTTTTACGGAGACAATCGCATCCACTGTCGGAGGTTCTTGTTCATCCATACTTCATATCACATTCCACATGACCCCTCCATTGGGCTTCGAGAAGCTCAGGGGAGATCTACATTCTTTCTACCTACATGGCCCTCCTGTATGATCTAGATATTGGAATTTTGTTCCGTATTAGGCTTTGGAATGGTTTCAGAAATGTAAGATATACATACATACATACATACACGTCCATCGGAAATGCAGGAAATGAAAGAGCGTTACCGCGGGATTCGGGCGAACGAACGGAGTATGTGAGGGCATCCCTAAACTTCCCTACTCCAGGGCCACTCTGCGAACGTGGCTTTAGAAACTAATGCCAGAGAAGCGGGCCAAGCGTCCTGTACCTCTGACATGGCAAACGTAAAAACTCGGACGGGGGCTCAGTGTCGTTATTAACGGATCATCAATGCAAGCTGCAGAATAAGGTACCCAACCGAAGGCCTGCCGTATCTTCGTAGTGGTGTTTCCAGAGCTCTCAGTCCCAGGGAATTTTGTTTTTTGTTTCCTGGAATAGTTACAATGGTTACCTTTACTTTTAGAACATTTACCCCATGACTCAGTGGGTGAGTCAGGTCATGAGTAATTAGAACTATGGATTCATATGGTCAATTGTTCTTTCACTGGTCATATCATGTTCTCAGACTGATGTATTTTGGCACCTCGAATCAAATTCTTTACAGATCCAGATCCATTCATTCATTGGTTCCGGCTACTAGGAGAAACAGCAGATTGAACGAAAAAAAAAAAAAAAAAAAAAAAAAAAAAAAAAAAAAAAAAAAAAAAAAAAAAAAAAAAAAAATGAAGAGAAGAAAAAGAAAAGAGGAAAAGAAAAATTACAAAATGCGGTGAACCTCCGTAAACCAATGACAATGTATGTTTTAGTGGTTCCTAGCCAATCAAGAATTAGCATACTGCGACCGGGTGATTTTGGCCCCACTCTGATTGGAAAAATTGGCCCGCCCCATCCCCAAGGCCGTTCCGTCCTGTAACGGGCCAGTGACGGAAGTGGTACAGTATTGATCTTCCGTCTCCCTTCTCTTTCTCCTGGCCTTTTCTTCTCCCAAACATCCCAATTCACCCCTCATTCGATCTGCTATCCAACGTTGCAGATTCCCCTCTTTTCTAAAACACTCTAGAAAGTTTTCAAACTGTTCTTTTTTGCAAATATCGTCAAGAGTTCGTTCGCCAGAATGGCCTTCGTTGAGCTGTAGATTCCTCGCTGGGGGGCACGGCAGCCTTTTCCTGCTCCCCAGTCCAGCAGCTCCGAGTTATCCCAATCGAATTTGACGATATTTGTTTCCTCTTTCGACGCAAGTCTTGCAGCGTCGGAATTGCCCCCCCAAGTACAGTTAAACTAGCAGCACGTTAACGTCCACTGTGGACAGTGAGGTGCTCTTTGCTCTCGAAAAGTTCTTCCCTATTCTTATCGCGACCCCCTCCTCACCTCGATCCTTGACCTCCCACTCTCGACTTGAACCTCGCTCTACAAAAACCAGCTACTTCTGACCTTGATTACCATATTGGGAACCGACACCCAAAAAGAAAACAAACACTTGTCTTTGCTTTATCCACTTGAACCTACTTTCGATTCTCTGACGCAATCCATTGCGACCTGTGAACGGGTAACAAAAACTTTGTCCGCCCTAACTACTCTGATTTTTACCAACTGAAGTTTGGATCATAACCTTCCAATTTATCAATATAATACCATTGTTACTGAAACAATGCCACCAACCGCCCTTTCCCCCAAGCGGTCCCCAAAGGTTGCCGGCAAAGAGAACCGTCATCGCAACTCTAGTCCGGCGTCACACCTTGAACAATTTTCCCCAAGGAGATCAAATAAAGCTATCTCTCTTGGCTCTCTAACTGCCGATAGGAAGCGAAGGGCCTCATCATCAGTATCCAGTGTCTCTTCGGTCTCATCAGTTGAACTCAGCGACGATGCAAATGAGTCAGATGCTGACGATGAAGAGGACCAACCGGCTGTTCGTACCCCGTCTTATGGTCGTCGCGATAAGGCTCATAAGGCGGGAACGAAGTCTACAAAAAGAACAAAGAAAATGAGGCTTTCGAATGATGACGCTTACGACCAGAGCGGTGATAACGATACTGAGGGTAGTTCCGATGATGTCTATGCCGCAGTTGATTACATTAGTGACGGAGATGATGATGAAGATCAGGACGTCGAGAAACTAGAAGAGCTGTTAATCGTGGAGTCAGAAGACGAGAATGATTTCAATGGCATCCTGACAAACCCTCCTGTGACAAATTCTCATGACTGGGCCGGCCCCAACGTCTTTGATGACCACATGCTTTTGTCGGCTGCTTCGTTCTTCGACGAAGAGCAGCTCTACAGCGCTATGGAAACTTTCGGAGAGACTGACCTGGCCAGTGAAACGGCTGTGGAGACTCCGGTACCCCGGCGGGTGCATTTCGAAGAAGATTCAGATTCATCCTCGGACAGCGATTCGCATACCGAGGATGAAATCCCAAGTGATTTCCTCCAACAGGACAGCCTCGATCCTCAACTACGTCGCATGATTGAAAGCGATAATGAGGCATACCGCAATCGCCGTCGACAGTCCGATGAGTTGTTTGCCGACTCTGACTACGGTCATTCAAATATTTATCACGTAGAGTCCGATGCTGTCTCCGAAGGCTCGGAGTCAAGCGGTTATGAGAGTATGCAGACGTCTATCGAGTTTTTTTCCGCAATAATGCTAACATGTTTTGAAGCCGACGATGGCGAAACCACAGATGAAGATCTCCCACCCCCTGCAACGATCACACACCCACGATCTATTCTTCGTCGCGATTCCTCCGCTTCTCTCCAAGCCACCACTCCTGAGGAAAAAATTGACTCTTCTTCACGTCGACGAGGGCCTGTAATGGGAACCTTCGTTGCCGATCCCAACAAGCCGGTTGCATTAGTGGATTGCACTGGCAAGCATCTAGTGATCATCCCTGCTTACGCATCTTCTCGTCATGATTGGCTTGAGTCTGCTACGAATAGCATTTGTGGCACGGCCAACAATAGCCCGCGTGCGACCACCATGCATTTAGTTGATGAGAGCGACACAGATGCACTCGTATCACCAAATCACCCCGACCTAAGCCCCATGCTGGCCTCCAGTGCTAATCTAATGATGACGGCCCTTGGAAATGACATCGCTCCCGGTGGCCAAGTTATGGGACCTCCCGAGGCGTTCTACCCGTCTCGAGACTTTACTATCGACGGTTCTTTCGAGGACGATGATGAAGATGATCCAGAATCTGCATTGAATGTCGATGATTTCATTGATTTTGGTGATGGCTCCTCGGATGATGACATGGATGATAAAGAGTTCGATGATGATGCTCTGGCCTCGCCGATGGCGGCCGCACCCATGCCAGCTGGCGCCGGTACACCTACTCCTAATCGTGCTGGTGACCAACAAACAAATAGTGCGGAGCGTTTCTTAAATCATCTGGACCGTGGTATTGTAACGGCCTTCCGTCGAAATCACAACCGGTACCAGGCACTACTGCGCCTTCCACAACACCGGGAGTTCATGCCGGCAAACTCGCCCTCGCGGCCGGCCAGTGTCTTTAGACATGCACGGCATGCAGACCAACGCACGCCTACGCGGAAACGCAAAGCGGGCGGGTACAATGGCGGCGAGGCAGTCCGACGAAAGCTCATGGATGCTCAACGTCGTAATCAGCTTCCATTTTAAGA
Organism: Aspergillus avenaceus; assembly: GCA_009193465.1. NCBI lineage: Eukaryota > Fungi > Ascomycota > Eurotiomycetes > Eurotiales > Aspergillaceae > Aspergillus > Aspergillus avenaceus. The sequence goes on along the minus strand of ML742114.1, from coordinate 90,726 downwards.
AACTGCAGGCACTTGTTTAATTGTAGAACATGCCTTTTCCACATTTACGATACCCTCCATTTGTTATGATTACTTATGTCTTACTTTCCTGGCACGTTGTCGGTAGAGCCATCGTCCCCCTTACTTCTTTACGAGCCTTGTGAGTCCGTGATAGCAACATAGATGTTCCCCGTCAGGGGTTACGTTTGACTTCGGTTTCATTTCCGGGAATGCACCTGTCCCATGCTGTCGGGCAGTCATTTACACCGAGATCGGAACCATCTTTTCACTAGGAAGACCGGCTTGCGCAAGGGAAACATTCGTACAGGTCGAAGAAACAGCTGGTTGAGATTCCCATGGCCAAAAGTTCTCATTATTTTACTTTGCTGGAGTCGGGTGTGTTTCTATATTTGGCAAAGGGGATAAACGGCTCATGGTTACTGAAGTTCTGATGTCTCTCCTACCTTCTTTGTTAAAAGTCTTATGACGGTACAAGATTTGAGTAGATTCCCTTTTTAGCGTTAAAAGTAATTTTTAAAAAAATGAAAAATGAAAAATGAAAAATAACTTCAAACCTTCTCTTTCAATCTTGAAAAGAAATTAGACCATTCTTCCTATACGAAAAAGGTGGCTTGAACAGGGGGAAATACAATGTCACATTGTGGCTCAACGGGAACCTTACCGACTATTTGACTTAAGCGTGCTAAGACGGCTTGATCGTACGACGTATAGTAAAATGGGCTCATGTATATCAACACTGCTATTCACTGGGGTTTCTCTTCAGTAATAGGACGTGGGCTCCGATACCACCCTATGCAAGCCACCAGGCTTGCTGACCCTCGTTAGGATGCAACCTATCAGCTTGTCAAAGATCGTGCGACATGCCAAGCGCTGTGGCCACGACTCGTTCCGCCGTTTGATTGTATCCTCTCCTGCGTAACACTGCTTGAGTATGCAGCGTGTTCCTGTCGTACGTTTGCGTAAGAGCATGGGACACAGGACGGTGAGTCAAGACCAATGGAGAATTCCATGGAGATTCCAAACCCGTTTCACAGTCTCCTTCCACAATTTCTGGTAATAAAAATATGATATGAAATCAATCGATAGGTCCCATGGACTGGTGGCTGATGGGATGATCATCTGATTCGTCCACGGAGATTCTCCCCTAGACCAGATGAGGGATGGTTGTTTATCTTCAGGGTTCTTTTTTACCATGTTTTCTGTTTCCTGACCCCCCTCTTTCGTTTTGAAATTTGCTGTCCCTTTTTTTAATTTTTTTATAGAAAAAGAAAATCATGATTATGCGCCGAATTGTGCGCTTTTATTGAAGTTTAATTATGTATGTATATTATCTATAGATCAAGGTCAGGTTCGGCGGTTAATTAAACTCTAGAACTCTGGAGGTTCACAATACCTACTACTACTACTATTCATGATGAGAGTCGATCAAGCCAAAAGGTAATTGTCAAGCACACATTCATGAAGCTTTTCCCTATTATTAGTTACTAAGTTCAAAAAAACCGAGATGAAAGAGAGCGAGACGCCCTGTGGGGTGATGCAGTTGATTCCGATTCTGGTCTTGCAGAACGACCCTAAACCTAATCTGTAGTTTTCTTTGTGATATTAGTTGCTGCCTATCATTACGACAATTCCCTGTTCATTCTAGTTGTTTCAGAAAATAGAAAATAGTTGAAATAAAAAGAGAAAGGGTTACTATAGAAAAATCTCTTTTTGATGTAAAACTGGAGTCTATAGTCACCATTCGATGCATGGGGAATGAAGAAAAGAGGGGGGGGGAGGAGTAAACGACCTAAGACCGAGGCGTTCCTGAACAGGGCCTAGACTGGGCCCCTCTTGGGGCTTGGATGTTTCTCCACCGAACCTTCGATCTATCAACCGCATTGACAGATTCACCCTCGCAAGATTGGCCCTCTCGGGGTTCGATCTTACACTGGACGGCCTGGCCGGCTCGCCACCTCCACTGACCGAGACGGCTATTTCTTATTTTGTTAATGCCAGGTACAACAAGCGTCAAACAGTTGTGATCAGAAGAATTCCCCTCTGACGATCCGGCGGCTGTTCATTGATCATCGCCGTTTGCCTATTGGCTGCCGTTTAATTGACGATTGTGTTTTACTTTTTTTTTTTTATTCTATTTTGAATTTGTGCAGGATTATTGTAGTAAGCAGTAGTAAGCAATGTGAACCATTGATTGGCTCTATAGGTTATATTCGAGCACATAGTTGGTGATGAACATACGTCGATTGCTTGACATGAAAGACCCCTTGGCCGTCGGTAATAAGCAATTGCCTACATGGAAATAATGCAGCCCGAAGAGATTCACTGATTGGTGGAGTGAATGACACTTCCCCTGTTGTATTTTTGCAGGTACCTGCACTAGCGGACCAGCCGGCATGAAGTGATTGGACCCTGGATTTTATACTTTTATTAGAGAAAAGCGGTATTGGATGGTGGGTGTGTGGCATTGTCTCATTTCTTCCATAAAAGGATAAGAAAAATAGGAATAGAATTAGGAAAATAAAATAAAGAATATAATAAATCTTAAGATAATCTAAAAAAAAAAAATAACATGAAAAATCAAATTAAATAAAATGAATCATAATCATGTAGTAAGTAATACAGGACGGTACCAATACTAAGCGGCGACACCCATCCATGACAATGTATAACACTGTCGACAAATCCCAGTGAATGATTACCCCCCAGGGTTGTTTTTAAAAAGAAGTCTACTGCCCTCCTTCTCATGTTTTGACAACTTTCTTCCACTTCCCCCCGGTTCCTTTCTTTCTTTCTCTCGTTTTTCTCATGTACTGTGTTTGTACTTTCATTCACGCCACTCGTTCATCTACGTGATCATTCATTACTCTCATTCCGGTGTTGTTGTTGTTGCTGGTCGAGAATAATAATACTCGAAAGATCCTTCTTCCTCTTCTCCTATATCTTCTTCTCCATTCTTTTTATCGTTTTGTCCTTTGGACCTGACATTCATTACACCATTCGACTGGTTGATAACCTCTGTTCACAATGAAGTTTGCAACTTCACTCACGCTTGCTTCCCTTCTGGCGATGGCCCATGGTCATGTCCCAGGTGCAGTAGGTGCTTCGTCATATATGCATTGATCCTAACCTATTGCTAACTGAGAATCCTCTAGTGGTGGGGCACTGATACTTGCTACAGCAGTCCGGATAACACAAATAATGACTGTACTGACGAGCAGCGAGGGGGGTTTGAATGGGCTGGCCTTAGCGTTGGTCCTATCACCCTCTTCGCTGGCTTCCATTTCTCTGGTTTCTCCTTCAGTAACAGTTTCAGTGGTGCTATTGGTGGCGGCTTTGCTGTGAGCACCGTGGTATTCCAAGTCTCGGGTAAAACACTGACCATCGTCTGTAGGGAAAATGTATCGAGGGCAAGATCTCGAAGGATGCTGACACGTCCCCTGAGATTTCCTCTGGCAGCGATAAGACATTTTCATTCAGCACTCTCCACCTTATCACTAGTGTCGAGTCCTATATTCAGATTCTTTATGACATGCCTGACGGCTCTACATGCAGACATGTCGCACCCTGTTCTCCCAAGGGTTCTCTCGTTAAGAACGAACAGTGCGGTGGTGCTAGGTCGGTCAGATTCGAACTGGCTGAAGAATCTGAGCTGGATTCCGTCGTAATTGGCATTGAGAAACTTAACTTTGACTGCACTCCGGGTGAGAAGAACCCAACCGGGTCACACTCTCACTCCCACTCCAGCCCTGTCCAGACCGGACACTCATCGACTCCGCTTATTCCGAAGCTACCAACATCTAGCGGTGCTGTTACGACCCATGCGTCTAGCACACCGGTCCAGATGACGACATCGACTGTATACGCGACAAGTCTGGTCACCATCACACGTTGCGCGCCAACTGTCACCAACTGTCCTGGAAACCCTGTCACTGTCGTCACTTCTACCATTGCTGTGTCGACTACCGTCTGCCCTGTTACTCCAACTGGGGTTCCCGGAAGCAGCACTACTCAGGGGAAGCCTACAGGAAGCTCTCCAGTCGGGGGCTCGTCCCCCCCTGAAAAGCCTACAGGAAGTTCTCCGGTTGGTGGCTCGTCCCCTCCCGAAAAGCCTACGGGAAGTCCTACAGCTGGTGGCTCATCCCCCCCTGCGAAGCCCACAGGAAGCTCCCCGGTCGGCGGCTCATCTCCCCCTGAAAAGTCCACGGGAAGCTCTCCGGCCGGTGGCTCGTCTCCTCCTGCGAAGCCTACAGGAAGCTCTCCAGTCGGCGGCTCGTCCCCTCCTGAAAAGCCCACGGGAAGCTCTCCCGCCAGTGGCTCGCCTCCTAATACCACCGGCCCCGCAGCCACGTCGCCTGGCGTCACTTCTGGAGTTATCCCATCCGGCACGGGTGGAGCTTCTTCCTCTGTTCCTCAGGGATCCAAGACTACTGTCCTCACATACATAACTGTAACAGACTGCCCGGTAACCAAGACTGGCACTGCTAGTGGCGTCTTGACCACTTCTGTCTACACCTCTCAGTCAACTGTTACTCTGACCTCGACGGCTACTGTTTGCGACAAGTGCACTGCTACTCCTCCTCCTGGCGCAACGGGTGTCCACCCTACTTTGCCTCCCAAGGAGACAACTACCACTGCTGTCACATACACAACTGTGACCAACTGCCCAGTGACTACGACAGCCGTTGCCGGTGGTACCCCGACCACTTCAGTCTACACGACCCAGTCCACTGTTACTCTGACCTCCATAGCCACTATTTGCCCCAAGTGCTCGGCCACTTCTACCCCTAGCGGTGTTGCCCCTGTCCCTACCGGTGGCCACGGCACTAGCGCTCCTGCTCAGGGTGCAACCACTGTCGTCACTTACGAGACTTTGACCACCTGCCCAGTCACCAAGACCATCACCGCAGGTGGATCTGTGACTACGACAGTCTTCACTACTACCTCCAAGGTGACCAAGACTGCATCAGGTGTCGCTCCCGTGGGCACCGAATCCGCTGCACCCAGCCCATCGGCCCCTTGCCCGAACACAGTGCCCAAGTGTATCAACACCTGGCTTGGTGTTCCTAAGTGCGATTCCAACGCGGCCACCAGCTGCTTCTGCCCGTCACAGGAGTTCACAGACAAGGTCATTGCTTGTATTCAGGCATGGGGTGGCTCTAAGGAGGAGGTTCAGTCTGCGCTTTCTTACTTTGCCGGTATCTGTGCCGCGTTTGTCCCTGGCAATCCGGGCATTGTCACTGCCATCCCGAGCACCATTACACTGATTCCCACCCCTGGTCGGAGCGGTGTTTCCCCTGTGACTGGTACTGGTGTTGCATCCAAGCCTACCGCTGCTCCTGGCAGTGGTGCTCCTAGCAATGGCACCCCCGGCAAAGGCTCTCCTGGTAATGGTGCCCCTGGCACAATCATCACATACTCCACCTACACGGTGACTGTGCCCCAGGTGACCTTCAGCACCGGCATCTCGGGTGGCTCGACCATTGTCGGCTTGATCCCCGCCCCGACTGGTGTGTCTCCGGGTCGGACCTCCATCATTCCTAACCCATGGGTCTCGGCGTCGTCGACACTGGTGTCCAGCCAACGCCCCAGCCCTGCATCCAGCAAGGCCAGCGCTTCGGTCAGCCCTACGGGTGGCTCCAAGGTCAACTCGACTACGCCCAAGACATCGTCCACCTACACACCACCTCCCCTTCACACCAACATTGCCGCTGCGGGCTCGGCATCCACCAGCTTCGGGCTGGCTATGGTTGTCGCCGCTGTCTTCGGCGTGTTCCTCTGATTATAATGTATTCTCTCATTTGGATTGTGATCTTCTTTCTGCCTTATTAGGTTCCCTGCTTCTCAGAATGTTGATAGGTTGACACTGGTCATAGGAGATAGATGGGTAGTAATGCTTTTCCTATTTGCAGTTTAATTATCACATTGGATGTCAATGAATTGATATTCTCAGTAACTCAGACAATATATTACTGACCCACTTTGACCTTATGAATGACAACTTTTTTTTTTCAATCAACAAAGATCACTCTTACCCTATACCCCGAATGAGAAAAGGAAAAGAACATTAAAGAAAGAGAATCTAGAAATGCAGGAAGTATACATAAAACTAGTTAAACCGAAATCTACCAATTCCATGCCATAACCCAACATACATAAATACTATATTATAGATATACAGAAATACCAACTACACCCGATAAAACAATCATAAACATAGTGACAGATAAACAATAAGATAAAGTATAAATATAGACAAAGTGCCAAATGCTTATCGGAAAAGAATGATGTCATAAATTTGACTTTACTGTTTCGAGCCGCTTTATGCCATTTCCTAGGTCACAGTATACTATTTTGTATATTTCATTTACGTACTGTGTACAGAGTGATGGATTGTTAATATAGCTTAAAACATCGATAGATGGATATATGGGTATATGGATAGATAGATAGATAGATACTATGTACAGGGGGAGTGGGGTCTTTAACCCCGCACTCTATCTACTATTTCTATCCACTACATAAATCTTACATCTTGTATTTACTAGAACTACACACTGTATACAATAAATATCAAGGCGGCAAATTTCTAATCTGGATCTATTACTCTGCCTGTTCTCAAACTCAGACAGGTTTTTATTTAAATTAAGAACTAGCTGAATCTTGTTCCTTGGGGGGTTGGTGTAGATAATCTGGATTTACTAAGTGGTTGAATTGGTTGTTTGTGTTTTGCTTTGCTTTGTGCTTTGTGCTGGGTAAGTGTCAAGTAACTATCTTCTTTTCTTCTGTGTTTCTTTTGAAGCACTGAATGTCGCACGGCATGTGATCTTGAGATCAATCACGAACAACACATGAGTGCCACAGATACACGGCCCTTAGATACCCCTGGAATAACAGTGGAATTGATATCCATTATTCATTACGGAATTCTCCAACTGGACAAAGTCATCTGGATGACAATGATTCTTTGTCACGTCCCGGAAGAGGTCCTGCCTGTTCTCGATAAAACCTGAATTACCACAAAGTTCCCGTTCAGAGATGTACATCTCGTGCATTATTCCAACAAATATAAGAATACTTGGTATGAGCCAATATAAGTTCGAGTCTATCTTCAGAATGCCTCCCTAGCAAAAAAGCGACCAACACCGACTCCGGAAACAAAGGGCGCAGGAACAGAAAGAAGAACAGAAAATCAAAACCCATTCACATGTCAAGAAAGAAAGAAAGAAAGAAATGAAATTAGATAAATACCAGGGACGAAGGGTCCCCGTTCCTTGTCGAAAATCCAATGACCATTTTCTTGTCCAAACGCCCATCATGGTATTATAGTCTCTCCCGCTGTCCCGTGAATTCTAAGTCATGATCATATAAACGCCAATAAGGGAAGAGGTTCACAACCGGGTCGTCTATCCGGTTCGAGTTTTCTTGTACTCCGGTCGAGTCCGCCCACTTTCGATCGGATACAAGTGGATACCCATGTCAGGCGGGAAGTCAGGATGCAACATGCTGAACTGGTGCGGGTTATCGGGCGTCCTGGTTCCCTTGGGCTCGTCATCGTCATCGTCTTTGCGCTCCACGAGTAGCTGGATAAGACCCCGGTCTACAAACCCTGCGGGCTTGGCCTGGAGACGGTCCATTCGGGCCCAGTCGTCATCGACTTCCTCATTCATCAACGGGGGCAGCGGTGGGGCGCCGTTATTGCTTGGCCGTGCATGGTAGTTTGCAAGAATATTATAGGGAAGGTTGGGCCGAACGGCCGGCTTATCGGACAATTCCGAAAGTGGGTTCAGGGCATGGTTGCCGTGTGTACGAGTGGACCGCGTGGCATGGAAATTCTGGCTAGCAATTCGCGCCATGTCTGTGGCTGGAGTCCCGTTGTCCTCCGTGCCATCTGCGCCAGACGCATCTTCAGCATCGGTGTTGTTACCGTTCGTCGCGGTTCCAGACGGCTGATCTGCCCGCTTTGATGTAGAGAAGAAATGAACGGTGGCCACATGCGCCTGGTTGGCATGAGCACTCAATTCCTTCTCAGTGAAGAGAGACTGGATGGAATATGATGGCGCGTGCTGTTGCTGTGCCACCTGGGCCTTCGCGCGCTCGGCGGGGTTGGAATGTCCACTTTCCCGGACCGGAGAGCCAACATCCTCCTCGGGAGCCTTTCTCTTTCTCTTGTTGAAATGTTCTGCCAGAATACCATTGCCTAGTTCATCCAAGTCGACACGATGGCGAGTGTGCCGAGTTTTGCGGTTACCGTGAATCCCACCCGGGCTGGAGGGGTTGGTGATGCTGAACTGATTAGGGTGTAAAAGCAGGGCATTGGTGTCGGCAATGTCAAGCTGCTCCTTCTCCCGCATCAGGCGAGTTCTCTTGCCTGAGATGGTCTGTACAAGACGTTCTCGAAGGGTATCCGTGAGGTTATCGTACTCCTCTTGAGCAAAATGTACGCGAAAGGCAAATTCTTTCTCGAATCGGTCCAGATTGCTAGTATGGCGATGCTGAGAAAAGCACGTCAGTATCAAGGACACATTGGATATGCAACAGCTATAAAGACTCGATAAAACAAGAAACGGCGAGCACCGAACAAGTGAAATTTCGAAAAAAACCAATACGCAAGAATGTACTTACTCTTAACATCGCTAACTCTGTATCCCGTTCAGCCTTAACCTGATTGACCTCCTGCACGAAGCGCGAATACCACATCCCCGCCAGGCTCGACATCTCCTTAGCAAATTTACCTCCCCCCACGGTCGATTCGATCAACTGCGCGATCTCTTCTGCCGAGTCGGGGAGGGGACCCGGCGAGTACGGGTCCGCATTGTTGATGAGGGTCATGTCGCATTGCAGGGCGTGCAGCTGCTGGCGAAATTGAGTATCCCGGTTCTGACTGAAGGAGGCCGTGAGGTCCTGAAGGCGCTCTTGCAACGCACTGCGCCGCTTGTCTCGTTTGGAGAGGGGAGCGCCCGCCGGAGGACTTGCAGACCGACCTCTGGAATGTAAGCTATTAGCCATACTCGATCCCGGACCGCCAGGAACAGGCGATGCTGGTGCAGGGGAGTACGCCATGGCTAGTGCAGAGTATACTAGCCCGCAAAATGAGGCAGTGAGCGGGAGAGGGAAAAAAAAGAGGAAAGGTTGTAAAAAGAGCTATCCGAGGTGTAATTAACGGAGTTCTGCGAGGAAAAAACTGCTGACAGAACAGAAATATAACGGGATCTTGAGGAAGAGCATGTATAAGCAATTAGGTGACAGAGCGCAGAGGAGAAAACGTAGTGAGGAGAACACAATCTGGTGATGAGCAGAAAGCGGGAATCCAGCCGCTGCCCCGAAGCAGTATAGTGCCGGCAACATTTTACACCGCTCGGGATGGCCTGAAGTGCCGTAAATTACATACAACACCTAGTTAGTGTTTTCTCTTTCCTTTTGATTTTACTAGAATTTCAAGTTATATTCCATTAATTTGTTCTCCACCTTTTATTCTTTCATTCATGGTTATGAAACTCTTCAGTACAGGGTTAATCTAGGAAATGACAAGCGCGTTAACCGATGGTCACGGGTTGGTACTATGATGTATTCCCTGCACAGCAAATCAAATGTTACGCGTTTGATAAGATTACCCAAGATTGATTCAGTCAGGATATGTATCATTCATTGAATTTGATCGTGTATGTCCATGGTCTAATAGACATGCTAGTCATCTCGCTTCGCATAAAAGGTAAAATAACAAAAAAGTATATAATAAAAAAATTAAAAAAGAAAAAAAAAAGAAAAGGAAACAAGACAAGAAATAAAGCAAGCACCATAAAACACTCATGCTGGGTATTTGTACTCCGTATCCGATAAGAATGCAATAATAAGATCCCTACTCTTCCCGCGTAAGAAGACAAGTCATATCCAGATCTGACACCGTAGACGCCATGCCATCGTGTTCACCAGACCCCCCATTTTATTCGCCAAAATGTATCCAAGAAAACAACCAACGAGTCCGATAACAGAAACTAAAACAAACAACGCCGAATAGCGGCTGCTCAAACGGAGTCTTATAAGCAACCTCGTTTAGTGGGAACGGCGAATCACGAAAACGCCGAGTTCAATCCCATCATGAGGCTCAGAATCCTCACCATAGGGCCGTTTCCGAATGCCCTCGAGGATCTCCGACAATAGCATGGCGGACGTTACCTCTTTATCCTCAATGAGGTAACTTGGGGTCATGCTTGAAACGGATTTTGCTGCTGGGAGACGGCGGCCGTTTCGCCAGTAGAGGCTGAGTACCTCTTTCATGCGCGTCTTTTCTTGATGAATGAACCACTCGGTCCAGACATGACGATCAAGGTGGACGCTGCCTTTTCGTGCATCGGCAATGGTAAATTGTGACGACGATGAACTCATGCTGGAACAAAGTTGGGAAATGTTGTCACGCATCGTGTCAAAGTCTTCCATGTGACTGACAGAGGATAGTTTGCCCAAATAACGTCCTATATCAGCAGACAGTTCGTTGACGACAACCAACTGCCGAAGTAAGGGGTCGAGAATAGGCCCCAAATATTGAGATTTGAAGGTGGATCCACCTCTTCTTGTTGGATAGATGAACAGCAGTGACCCCCCATCCGGTGAAAGTTCAGACATGCGATCAACCAAGAATGACGGGCGGCCGGGGTTGAAGAGGTCTTTGTATTCCTGGGGAGACGACGGCGGAAGATAACGTTCGAGAACCGATAGGTGTACGCTGAAGGGAGGAACGACGGGCACAGGAAAGCGCGGCATTCTTCCTTGAATAACTCCCCGGAAATCGTGGTAAGCGGTAACCACCGCTGCACTGGAGAAGACGTGGGAATTGAAATAATCGTCCTGGGAGAACAAGGACCGTGGAGTATTCGGGGGAGAGCAAGGAAGATTTGAAAGGCTGAACTGTTCGGGAACTGCATGCGTGATGTTGATATAAGGAAATTGGCCGTTTTGAAGATGACGCTGAACGGCCTGGATCAGAGAGCTGAATACATCATCATTCGTCGGGGCCGTTGCGGCCTTGTCCGACGGGCATGGGTAAGGAAGCATTTGAGACACGATCTTGACGGCTTCTCCACGAGCGTTGGAAAAAGGTAGGGATGACACTGCCAAAATGAGCGTGTAAGATTATTTGACTGTCTTTATGGCTTCAAGAACTATAACTTACCAGCCGCCTCAATGCCATTCTCAAGCCATGAGTTGAGGTCACAATCCATGTCACCGGAAGACCCTGGGCTTCCGCCGGAACTAGAAGGAGAAACATTCGAAAGCTGGTCAGACGGACTGCTCAGTCCGTCCGAAGCTGCCCCTCTGCCAGTGTTATCCACATTGGGACCTTCATCCATGGGCATTGGCCCAGGCTCCCGGCTTAGAGGTGACTCGAACAATAGCATCTCGGATCGTGGATTCCAAGCTACGTACTCGTCGTCTTCTGGTGGGGTTGGGGGAAGAGCTGTTGGGTAATCACTTTTGGCGTCAAAATCCCACGGCGCGGGGGAAGACTGAGAGGCTTTAGCCGCCAATGAACTCGACGCCACCGAGGTGTGAAGGCGAAGTCGAGAATCGGCTGAGTGGGTGCGTGACTCGATACGGTTTGTCGATCTAGATTTCGAGGGAAGACCGAGGTGCTCAAAAGATGGGAGGTGCAATGAAGCGTTGCTTCGCGATAAAAATCGGGATACGGGGGACGGTTTCGTTAGAAGCGACCCTTGAGAAGCTCTCCGTTTAAGTCGACCGGATCCTGTCTCCGGAGAAAACGGGGATTGTTGTTGTTGAGGAGAAACTGGGCTAGTCTGAGGTGAGTCCTGGTTGTTCGACGAGGTCACGAGTTCTTGGTGCGGTGAACCTGGTTGCCCAGGTACATATGATGAGGAAGTTGTATCTGAGACTGATTGATATGGAGAGCGCATGACAGAATTATTTCGCACCACAGAGACAGGCCCAAACGGTCCATGACACTGTGGCTGATGCATCCAGTCTGCGTAGATTGAATGGCGAAAAGCCGGGAATCAAGATGATTGGAGAGCAGCGGAACCGGATCTCTGACAGCGAAAAACTGCTTTTATTTTTCACCAAAAATACAGTGACTGAACCTGTGAGTTACAATCGAGAGTCGTCTGTCGACGTGAATACCTCATATAAAGAACGTCAGTCTGGTAGTATGAAAGGACCGGATCACCAGGACAGAGTTGTATATACGATGAGTTGAGAGGAATTGGTGGGAGAGAAGAAAATAGGTGTGAAAGAGAACGAGCGGGAGTGGGAGAAAATAGAAAAAAGAAAAAGGTGGACAAGGTTCAGGTTAAAGAGAAGTTAGGAGAGTGGTGGAGATAGATGGATCGTTGATGACACAGTGGGGAAATTGTCGAGACGGAGGAAGAGCAGGAGGGAAAGGAAGAAGCAAAGAGATGAGGGAAAAGAAAGGAAAGAAAGAAAAGAAGAAAGAGAAGTAAAGTCGTCAGGCCAGCGGCTCACAAGGAGAATAATGACGCTTGGGAAATTGAGTCAAAAGGGCCAGACACAACACAAGACTGACAGCCCGAGCAAGAACAAGACTCTGTCCCTCGGGCTGCGACTTTCCACCGGCGTTCTAGACCGGGCGGGCTTGGCCTAATTGGGGAATCCATGACACGAGGACCGGTCGGAGGCATCAGATGCTTGTGCAGTATGTGCATTAACCGTGTATTTTATTCATACCAGCCAAAAAAAAAAAAAAAATTTCATTTCCTATTTATTTCTTTCGATTAATTTTTGAGCATAAATTGTTCTCCCCATTTTACATGCATTATTTTTCATTTTATTTTCTCTCTCTTTCGTTTCCCCTCTTCTAAATACCGACCATAATTTTCCACTAACCGATTGTAGGCCAATGTCAATATGGAGAAGAAACCAACGCTGCATGTCGCCTAATCCCTAGTAGGGCCACCGACTTGTCTAGGCCCTCATAGTGGCTGATCGGGGCTTAGCGTGGACAAAGCCGACGATACCGTAATGGGGAAATACACGGACCTTTCAATTCATCAGATTTTTTGCCTCCCAAAAGCCTGAGACCCACTTTTTGGCCTCACTGGATTTGGGATCGATGGACCCTTGGGAATGGAGAGAATCTTCGAGCAATGATCAAATGGCTCAGGAAATTAGAGAAGGACAGAAGTCTTAGATTAATGAGGGACTCGTGGATACATTACCGATGAGGCAATATAATCTGAGTTTCGGTGGTATGAGGGATGGATGATGACTTGAGGATCATCCGGATCTGGGTGTTGCTTTTCACTCTTTGTTCTGGACCCTGGACGAAACAAACTGTGTGATGGGACGTAAGATTTGTCCAGTCGCTTTAGTTAGATACCTGATGACTCTTCTGGATGGATGATATACCATGCAGTCGGGTACAGAGTAACCTTTTTTTTTTTTCCCACTGTTTTGGAGCATGTAATACCGATCAGTATCACTCTTTGCTCAAACCCTACAATCATCGTTCAGAAGCAATGAGACAAGAAAAGAGCATTTGTACAACCATGCACTGCGGATCCAAGACAGTGGATGTGCAGCAAGGATAAACAAGGCACGATCATTTGATCAATCTAGATGGAATTTAATCCCTGGTCTGACTTTGATAAAAGCTCTCGATAGTGTGGAATAGTTCAACTAGGCTTTCGGCACTGCCGACTTATCGGTTCAATGCAGAAAAAAAAAAGCATAAATCTACATCAGCAACCAGAGAGACTATATACTCAGCTCAGTTAATGATGTACCCAATGGCTTGCTGATTTGCGATTTGATCTACCACAACATCCTTCCATGTTCAGTCTAGAACCTCGCAAAGGAAAAATAAAATAAGACAAATCTCAAATAAGATGAGAGCCAAATCCTGGAATTACAAACCCAACTGACCGGTGCGCCTTACAAAATGACAGGGAAAGCTATTTAGGCTTCAAGAATTGAACTGCCGTCATCCTTTTTTATTTTTATTTTTATTTTTATTTTTTGTGTGTGGGATGTATGTATGCTGGGTGAAATTCTTGTGCTTCCCAGAAAATAGAATGATTTATTGACGTCGACAGTCTCCCCCGCCCTGTCTCTCACGGACTCTGATTGGCTCCAACCCCCAATGGCTTGCATCGCCCGATCAAGTCTCCACTGCCGCTTGCAGGGTGGATTGACGCCTAGACTCTTGTTCCGTGCTGCCGAAGAGATCCGCCTTGATCTGGCCTTTTGTCAAACATTGACCGCCTATAGTTACTGGGCTGCCTTGTATTGACCTGCTTACATAGTACAGCATACATGCACAAGGGGACAGAAGTACAGTACATTACCAGTAGAAAGTTGTAGGATCCAGTACCTTCTAGAGGGCAAAATGGGGCAATGAGGGCTTGCAGGGTCGGGGGGGTTTTACTTCTTTGTTTCTTTGAGCCTCGCCAAGGTTTTTTTTTTTTCTTCTCTTGCTGCCCAGTCCGATGGTTATAACTGTTATGTCTGTTGTGGTTTTTTATTTTTTGTTTCTTTTCTGACAACAGGATCGCCCATTGTTGTACTACCGTCAGAAAAAGTACTAGAGGGAAGGTAATCTGTTGGCTTCTTCGGGCCAGTTGCATTCAGTTTAACTTCCAGTCCGCTTGTCAACCCGCTTTATAGCTCAAAAGCATTGAGAGATAATATAACTCATTGTACTGCCACTGGATTCCTTGACTTAAAGTTCTTCAATACTTTCCTACTTAGGTTAACATGAATAACGAGAATAACTCATGACAGTTGCAGCCCGATGCCAAGGATCGAGATACGGAGTACAAAGGTTGACAAAAATAGCGAAAAGGACAATACAGAAGAGAAAAAGAAAAAGAAAAAGAAATACAAAAATAACATAAAATAAAACAAGAAACAAAATAATCAGAAACAAACCAGGCAACTACGGCAAAACCCCCTTTCCAAAACAACAACAACAATATTCATTCCTTTTTCTCAAAACAATTCTGAGACTCTTTCATCCACGGAACAGCAACTCCCGATAAAAGCCGTTTTTCTTTATCTCATTCTCCGACCAACAAAGACGGATAAAATCCCAACCTCACATCCTTCCCCAACGACACTATCTCGGTGTCAAAATATTAACCTAGATTAAATCGTCGTAACGGGCCAAATCCCTGTCACAAATTCTTGGTCCATTTTTTTTTTTTCTTCTCGGAGTCCACAGTCTGCCCATCTCCACTCTGGATATTTATTGATTGATTTTAACCTTTCAATTATTGGGATTGGTCAATATGGCAGAAGGATTGCGTTGAGCCATTGGTTCAAGATATAAAATGAAATACTCTCAATGGTCCATTCCTGATATTAACAGGTTGACGGTTGTCTTTTCTCTCTGTCCACAATTTCCTTGTCCCTCGGGTGTCCCGTGTCCCCCACAATGACTTGTCTCACATAAAGAGAGGGTTGCGTGTGGTTGACTGCGTGGTTGGAGAGTTGTGAATGCTTCGTTGGACCTTTCTGTTTTTTTTTTTTTTTTAAATTCCGTGAGGGGTTGGCTTGGGGACAAGAGTATTATGCAATTTCTTAACTAAAGTTTATTGTGTTTTCAAGGAATCCTGGGGATGATATCCACTTCGGTCGTGAATTGACCTCTTGAAGGAGTCAGTCTAAAGGACTTGGCATGGGGTGGATTGTTTACGGTCTTACTGAGTACGAATGGGCGCTTTTGCGAAATGCACCAAAACTAATATTTGCACATAGATGGATTTGATCTGCATAGTTAGGTATGTTTTATAACATACCAAGAGTCAACCGTTACATGAATCATTCTAAAATGGCATCCACCTCGACTTCCACCAACATCTGATCATCCACGAACCCTTGTACCACGACCATAGTCGCAGCTGACCCCACTCCTGGCTGACTAGATCGGCCCAAGACTTCTGAGAACCCTTCTCCGACCGCGGTGCAGTCTTCGTGTCGACTCACGAACATCCTCACACGCACCACGTTCTCAGCCCCCTTGCCGCCGAGGGCTTGCACGGCCCGGATGCATTCCTGCAGGGCCACGCGGGTCTGCTGGCGAGCATCTCCCGGAAATAGGATCTGAGGGGCATCGCTGGGCGATGCCGGATCAACAGCTGTAGTGCCGGAAACAAAAATATGTTGTCCATGACGGACGGCGCGGTAGTATCCGATCTTTTCTTCAAACGGTGATGACGTCGCGTAAACTTGCTTGAGGGGTTCTGATGCGGAAGTAGTTGAAGGGGCGCGGTCAATGTTTTGGGCCATGGCTGTACTGTTCTATATGGATAGCTGCCGAACGTTGAGTTTGGTGATGATAATCGACCACCCTTTCCCAGGCCTCTTAAATACGAAGGCCAGGTGAAGGTGAGTCATACTAATAAAGCATACGGGAAGACTCCGTATTCTCAACGCTAGCTCGGCACACTATTCGCTGCTATCCGAGCCCAGTTAGAATCGGCCCGGCCTGCGGGGCTAAATTGAGATGCTCTCGGTAAAGAAATTCACCGGAGGTATTGTTTGTTCTTCTGAAGGTCGACATAATATCGACCAAGCATGTGCCTCAAGAAGTTACCGATCTTCTACGAGGATCAGCATGTCTGCGCACGTGAAACCTCTGAGGTCGGTCCTGCAAATACGATTGCATGCAGCGGTTCGCAGCAACCTTGGACAAGATCTTTTGCTCTTCCCCAGTCATCCGGGATGCGCTGCTAGACAACTTCATAGAGGGATGGCTTTGCTGGCGTGACGATTCGCGCCGAAAGTAAGCACTGGGGTCATATGACTGGGATTGGTAGCTTTGACGCTCCAACGCAGATTTGAGCTCGAGACATTGCAGCACCAATTGCTTGACCCCATCAGTCAATGCACATGCCCGGTACTCTATGTCGGGCCAAAAGTCTTCACCCCAGAATGGGTCATCTCGGACGGCCATTTCCAACGCCTCAAGCCAGAAGTCGAAGCTTGGTAATCGACCGTTGTCATGGAGCAAGTCTAGGCCCTGCAGATGGTCTGACAAGAGACATGCCACAGCGACGAAACGGATAGTCGGTTCGGAATGTAAGACATGCAGAACAATGCACGCGGGGCATCGCTCCGTCAAGTACCAATCATGTTCCTCACTCAAGATACAGTGGAGCCAGGCATAAGCACTGCGCGCCTCTCCTCGAAATGCGCGCTCCGATTCCGCTGCTTTGTGGGTGGGCAGGGCCCTCGCGGCGACCCGGGAAGCTTGGTGGTGGAGCAGAAACAGAGGAAGCAAGACTGTGTGGACGATGTCGCGATGCAGACGAAATGACTCCTGCTCTTGATCCGAGCATGAATGACGATGGAAGGAGCAGAAGCTGCAAATGGATTATGTTAGCGACCGCGGTACGGGCCATGGACATCATCAAACGTACCTTGGGGCATTCATGCCCATTTCTTGGCGTTTGAGATGCTCCCGCACGGCACCAAATGCCTCATTGCGAGCTAGTTTCTCCTGGTCTCTTCTGGAGAGACGAAACGGTGATACAATGCCACTAGTAGACATTTTGAAACAAGAAATGTATCGCAAGGATAATTGCGGCGATAATAGACGGAACGATTAGAAGGAAGCAATGTGCGGGACACGCACGACGTTAGCGTAATCAAATCGGGAATAAGTTTGGATGACGTCGACTATGAATGGCGACCGAAAAAGACCAAGCGATGCGATGATAGAAGCTTTCCAGAGACAGTTGAAGGGCGACGCAGAACCACGGATGGCATGATCCAACACAAGGACAATGGCGAAGTTTAGTGTCCGGGTGGTTTAAGAGGTACAAGGGGAATTGATGATGGTTTCACAAGGGAAAGAGAACCAAAAAGAAAGAGGGACAAGAGAAGTGGGCAATTGAAGATATTTAGGTAAAACTAAGGAGAAGAAAGGCAAGCGTCCGGTTAGTTATAAAAACAACAGAATTAATTGTTTTAAGGAACTAGATAAATTAAAATGTAATAAAACCCGATTACGGCTTTTTAGGTTGAAATTGGGAAATTCGCAACGCATGCGGGAAATCAGGTGCAAGACCCGTCATCCACGCAATCGCTCGTCGATCTTATTTTTAGTCGCCGTTTTAACTTGATGTCTCAGGGTTTTTTTTTTTTTTTTTTTTTTTTTTTTTTTTTTTTTTTTTTTTTTTTTTTTTTTTTTTTTTTTTTTTTTTTTTTTTTTTTTTTTTTTTTTT